>BQKZ01003531.1:2182-15140 GCA_036244855.1 Temnopleurus reevesii
TTCCTAAGCCTGTGTCAACATGCAGGTTAGTAAGAGTTTATATTCAAAGCTGTTTACACTGCTGATGTAGTGCTTCCTAAGCCTGTGTCAACATGCAGGTAAGTAAGGGTTTATATTCCAAGCTGTTCACACTGCTGGTGTAGTGCTTGCAAAGGTTGTTCATACTACTGGTGTAGTGCTTCCCCAGCCTGTGTCAACATGCAGGTTAGTAAGGGTTTGTATTCCAAGCTGTTTAAACTGGCAGTGTAGTGCTTCCAAAACCTGACAAAAAAATAGAGGCATAATGTTAGGTAGGGCTAGACACTCACCATTTCTTTCCACTAGCCCATGTTGCCTTCGTCAGATCAATAGATACACCATCTTTAAACTACATTCAGCTTGTCTCATTATTATAATCTATTGTAATACAGTCCAACCTCATTATAATGAGCACTTATATAACAAGATCTCGTTATAACAAGGTAGTTTTTCCTGGTTCCATCTCTTTATATTTTATTGCATTTTTGGCCCTAATTGAAACAAGGTTTCAATATAAAGAGACAATTTCTCTGGTCCCAAGGACCTCATTATAACAAAGTTTGACTTTATATGCTTTTTCACCACCCAGGATTGTGAGGGTCAATTGCTGCATATGTTGCATATTCTCTTTACCATTACTCTTGATATTTTCCCATTCTCAGATATTGGCATAGATCACTGAACCCTAAGAAGCTTGTCGAGGTCAAGTTCTCCCATATAGGTCGCAACATGACGTTACAGAGGACCATCAAACTCTACAGACTACCTGAGGTATGTATGGGAGAGAGGGGGAAAATGTGAAATAGAATGAAACCATCATACAACAGATAGTGCCTTGTAGTGAAAATTAGATGTATTATTAAGACCTATATGTTTTTGTTTGCATTTATTTTACTCAAACCCCATCAAACACAGCATTGATGTATACCGGTAGCAACCCATACAGAATGATAGGTTTGGGACCCCAGTGAAGCACAGCTAGTGGACGGGGCCCCTTCACATTAACAGTATGATTATAAGATGAAGTAAAGAAACTTATTTACAATGAATATAAGTACAAAATACTGAAAATTTTACACTTGATGTGAAGTGCTCATTTTTGTGTAAACTCAGGGAGCACACATAATAGCCAGAGCTTGATTTCTATTATTTGTCGTGTCTTACCTGGTGGATTGGGCAATCTGATCCCTACTTTCAGAATTAATGCAACACAGAAAGGGTGAATTATTTGTTTGTGTTTAATATATAAATTGTTGAATTAATAATTTGACAAGGGATGTATTATGTACAAATTGACAATGCTTGTAGTAGAATAAGATACAACATAAAGTAAATGCTCAATTTACCAATTAAAGATATATTCTGGTATTTGTTAAAAAAATAAAATGAATGTTCACAGAATCGCACAAAATGTGAGAAGAATGTTCAGAACTATGAATAAATAATATGTGCCAAAGTGTTTTGCAAGAAAATGTATAATGGCAGAGAAATGTGCAAATAAAGGGTCAAAATTGGGCCATGTCGGGCCGACAGATTTTATACCAGTCCCACGCGCTGCTTCCTGTGTTTGCTGCAGTGGACAGAGCACGTGGAGAATGACATAATTTCGCTTTTAACCGGTTTGAGGTTATCATATTAGTTTTCCCTTGTCTACACAAGTCACGTTGTGCTTTGTTTGTAACATAAGATTATTTTAATCATTCATTTTTCCAAATTGAAGTTCTTTGCAAGTACTCGATATTCGCTTTAAATGTTTTTCTTTATTTTGTACTTCTCTGCAGGAAACGAAAACACCTGGGCTCCGTCCCATCCAACCAAAGGACATGGAAAAGTGCCACAAACTGCTTTCAGATTATCTCAATAAGTTCAAACTAGCACCATGTTTTAATCTTGTAAGTATACCCAGTATTTCAAAACATATTTGTCCATAATGAATGAATTAGAAACTGTATATCTACAGGTTGGGGCCTGATTGATCGGCAAATATTTTCCATTGAACTGGGTGGTGTTTTACCAAAGTTTAACAACGGCTGGTATCCGTTCTTGTGCTTAATGATCGATGATGTTATGTATTCAGCACAATAACTGATACCAGTTGTTCTTCAAGTCATTCGTAACTTGGTGCAACACTCCCAAAAAGTGTCTGCACGTTTACTGTTATATTTGAAGGGGCTTTTATATTATTTCAATATTGTGTATCCTTGCGTTTTTTTTTTTCAATACCATCTTATTTGCCTGTCTATTACAGGGAATAATTTTCATGGTATCGCATTGCAAATTGCAATGCATTTAAGCACGATTGTTGCACAAAAAAAAACATTTTGTTAAGCAACCTTTTCATATTGAGCTGTACAATAAACTATTGAAAATCTGTCCTCTACATGTGTAAAACTGCTGAATGTGAAAAATGAAATATATGTCCCCCAATTTGTATTCTGTTGTATTTTTCTATGTGTATTTAGTTGTAACTTGTAAATTTTGTAAGGATTATCACCCTATAAGATTTTCTAACTTTATTGATGATCCAGTCACTTCATAGTTTTTTTATGTAATTTATTTCTCTTGTTAAATAATGTTCTATTTTGTAATTTTGTATGTTTCTTTTTATTGAAGTGATGAATAAATTTCAATTTCAAATTATTGCCTGCTATTAGGAGGAGTTCAAGCATTGGTTCACCCCAAGGCCAAACATCGTGAGCGCGTACGTAGCGGAGGTGGACGGTGAGTTGACTGATATGATCAGCTTCTACACTCTACCTTCTTCCATCATGCATCATCCCGTCCACAAGCAGCTCAAGGCGGCCTATGCATTCTACAATGTCAACGGTAGGGCGACATGGGAGACGCTCATGTTGGACGCTCTCACGTTAGCTAAGCAGGTAAGGAGGAGAGGGATGGTAATGATGGAGGAGGTGGTGATGATGATAATGATGATGATGATGATGATGGAGGAGGCAGTGATGATGATTATAATGATAATGGTGATGATGATCACTGATGGTGATTATGATGGAGTTGGTTATGATGATGATGATGGTGATGAAGACAATGATGATGGAGGAGGTGGTGGTGATGATGATGATGATGATGATGGTGGTAATCACTGATGGTGATTATGATGGAGTTGGTTTTGATGATGATGATGATGATGATAATGAGGATGATGATGATGAGATGATGATGACAATGACGATGACGATGATGAATGGTGATGGTGATGATGATAATGATGATGATGACGACGGTGATGATGATGGTGAGATGAGACTGGTGATATAATGATGGTAATATGGAGTTGATACAGGAGGAGAAAGAAGATGATGGCAACTTTGGTGATGATGGTGGTTATTGGAGTAGTAATATTCATGATTGTGACTGCAAAGACAATGATAACAGCACAAGTCAATAACCATGGCAATAAACCTATGTTTTTATCCTCATGTGACCTGTAGGAAGACTTTGATGTATTCAATGCACTGGATCTGATGGACAATAAAGAATTCTTGGAGAAGCTAAAGTTCGGCATTGGAGACGGCAACCTGAATTACTACATCTACAACTGGAAATGCCCCACCATGAAACCTCAGGAAGTAAGTAACAAATTCTCAATAATTACAATGTTTATACAGTGGAAACTCGGTATAACGAGGTGCTTGGGACCATAAAAAATACCTTGATATAGCAGTAATCTTGTTATAGCAGGGTTGTAAAACAATTCGTTATAAAGAGCTGGGACTAGATTTTTACCTCTTTATATCAGGAATTTTGTTGAATCAGATCTCTTTATACCGAGTTTCCACTGCAGTAATAATAGTGATAATAGCTCATTCTTATAGAGGGCTTATCCTATAGAGCTCAAAGTGTTGGCTGTTTTTACCGTGGTAGTGACAGCCTTCAATATGCACCGTTAGCAGAACAGACAAAGAAACTGGACAAAGTAGACAACTCTGATTCAGACATTCACAATAATATAGCTTTCACACTCGAATGAAAGTAGCCTTCCTGTATATTCAGTGAATAATGTGACACTTACAAGGGTTTGAATTAGACTTGTTCATTTGGTCAAACTTCTTTGTCCATTCTGCTCATAATGACAGAGCTTTGGCTAAATCAAGGATGAAAATTCTGCCCAGTAACAATTTACTTCACCTGGGTAGAGTGCAGCAGTATGTGTCTGAATTTATCGCTGAAGGAAACTAATGTCATGCATATAGGGTTTGAACTGCTGTCCTATGGTTGAAAGGCGACTTAGAATTGCTACACTCTAATGTCCCCTTTTAATCATTTTTAAAGTGTGTTTTTCTTCATTTGAAGGTAATATACTGCACACAGACCCTTGTGTCAACTCGTGCTGATTAATGAGTATCCGTTCATGTTCCACCCACTGAATGTGGTACCGGAGGCATTATTTATGTTTCACTTGCCAACATCAAAAGGCATTAGATCAATAAATACAGTCAAACTTCATTATAACGAGGCCCTTTGGACAAGAGAACCCATCTCCTTATATTGAAACATTGTTGTATCAGGCAGAATACCATAAAATACAAAGAGATACGACCCCGAAAATTAACTTGTTATAATGAGTTCTCATTATATCAGTGCCATTTATAACAAGGTTGTACTGTATTGTATTCCTTTTAACCCTATTTTAACTGGGCTTTTTCAGACCAAGTTTATACTGGGGGGGGGGGGGGGGGNCATCGTGAGCGCGTATGTAGCGGAGGTGGATGGTGAGTTGACTGATATGATCAGCTTCTACACTCTACCTTCTTCCATCATGCATCATCCCGTCCACAAGCAGCTCAAGGCGGCCTATGCATTCTACAATGTCAACGGTAGAGCGACATGGGAGACGCTCATGTTGGACGCTCTCACGTTAGCTAAGCAGGTAAGGAGGAGAGGGATGGTAATGATGGAGGAGGTGGTGATGATGATAATGATGATGATGATGATGATGGAGGAGGCAGTGATGATGATTATAATGATAATGGTGATGATGATCACTGATGGTGATTATGATGGAGTTGGTTATGATGATGATGATGGTGATGAAGACAATGATGATGGAGGAGGTGGTGGTGATGATGATGATGATGATGATGGTGGTAATCACTGATGGTGATTATGATGGAGTTGGTTTTGATGATGATGATGATGATGATAATGAGGATGATGATGATGAGATGATGATGACAATGACGATGACGATGATGAATGGTGATGGTGATGATGATAATGATGATGATGACGACGGTGATGATGATGGTGAGATGAGACTGGTGATATAATGATGGTAATATGGAGTTGATACAGGAGGAGAAAGAAGATGATGGCAACTTTGGTGATGATGGTGGTTATTGGAGTAGTAATATTCATGATTGTGACTGCAAAGACAATGATAACAGCACAAGTCAATAACCATGGCAATAAACCTATGTTTTTATCCTCATGTGACCTGTAGGAAGACTTTGATGTATTCAATGCACTGGATCTGATGGACAATAAAGAATTCTTGGAGAAGCTCAAATTCGGCATCGGAGACGGCAACCTGAACTACTACATCTACAACTGGAAATGCCCCACCATGAAACCTCAGGAAGTAAGTATCAATCCTTTCCTGTTTAACAAATTCTCAATAATTACAATATTTATACAGTGGAAACTCGGTATAACGAGGTGCTTGGGACCATAACAAATACCTTGATATAGCAGTAATCGTGTTATAGCAGGGTTGTAAAACAATATGTTATTAAGAGCTGGGACTAGATTTTTATCTCATTATATAAGAAATTTTGTTATAATCCGGGGGGTGTTTCATCAAGATTTGTCGCAGCGACAAGGAGTCATTTTCCGACAGTTCCCATAGTGCTTTTCATCCAATCACAATCAAGGAATTTGTCAGTGCTGACCAATTGTCTCTGCGACAAATCTTGATGAAACACCCCCCTGATCTCTTTATTCCAAGTTTCCACTGCAGTAATAATAGTGATAATAGCACATTCTTATAGAGGGCTTATCCTATAGAGCTCAAAATGTTGGCTATTTTTACCCTGGCATTGACAGCCTTCAATATGCACTGTGAGCAGAACAGACAAAGAAACTGGACAAAGTAGACAACTCTGATTCAAACATTCACCATCATATAGCTTTCACACTCGAATGAAAGTAGCTTCTCTGTATATTCAATGAACAGATGCAACACTTACAAGGGTTTGAATTAGACTTGTTCATTTGGTCAAACTTCTTTGTCCATTCTGCTCACTCTGACAGTGCAGTTGCTAAATCAAGGACGAAAATTCTGCCAGGTAACGATTTACTTCACCTGGGTAGAGTGCAGCAGTATGTGTCTGAATTTATTGTTGAAGGAAACTAATGTCATGCATATAGGGTTTGAACTGTGGTCCTATGTTTGAAAGGCGACTCAGAATTTCTAATTTCTACGCTCTAATGTCTCCTTTTAATCACTTTTAAATTTATTTGAGGGTATCATACTGCACACAGACCCGTGTGTTAACTCATGTTGAAAGAGAATCCATTCATGTTCCACCCACTTAACCCTAAAAGGCCCGGGGGGGGGGGGGGGGGGGGGGGGGGGGGGGGGGGGGGGGGGGGGGGGGCGCCCCCCCCCTCGGCTGTGAGATGGGTCCAAATAATCCGGCTCTATTAGGGTTAAAGTGGTCCCGGAGGCATTATTTAGTTAGGCAATATTTCATTTGCCAACATCAAAATGCATTAGATCAATCAATACAGTCAAACTTCATTATAACGAGGGCCTTGGGACAAGAGAACCCATCTTCTTTATATTGAAACATTGTTATATCAGGCCAAAATACCATAAAATACAAAGAGATACGACCCCCAAAATTATATTCGTTATATCAGTGCTATTTATAACAAGGTTGTACTGTAGTTTATTCCTTTTAATCTTCCTCCAAAATATGTGCAAATAAGTTTAATGATTTCTTCTTTTTCTCTTTCTTTCACAGATTGGCCTTGTATTGCAATAGTGGACTTTGTACCAAAGCGATATCTAATTAATTGTAGATTGTAGCCTTCATAGTGAACAGCTCCACTTGGTTTTCCATTCCTTGGAACGCAGAGTCCTGATGGTCTATACTATGTTGCGCACGTCGAAGCCAGAAATGCCGCCAGTCTTGTGGAATATCATGAAGGATAGAAATAAAAAAGAATGGATAAACAAACGGATGAACCAAATATTTTCTCAAGAAAGAAAGCATGATAAACATTAAAAGGCAGGTTTAATATTATTTCATGCAGTCTTTGTACAAAAAGGTTGTTTGTGAAAACCCGAAAACTTGCCCGAAGCTTGCCAGACATAGCAACAAGTAATGTTTGCAAACTGAATTCCAAGTATTGTACTTCCGTCGTTACTAAGGAATGCCACGTAACTACGGATGTCGGCAAGAAACATGCATAAACTTGAATTAGTAAACCCTCCAATTGTGCTCTTTCTCTTCTGAAAAAATATTTAGTTCAGCTGTTCTGCAATTTATATCTAATCTCTATCCTCATGCATATTATGGAAGGTTTGGATTTAGGCTATGCCCAGGGGACCATCCTACGGCAATAATTTGCTCACAAGAAGAACAATCATCCAGTCATTAACCCTTGGAGCATCCTGTATGGAGTGAGCAGTAGTCACTTGTGACCAAAATAGAATTCATCCAGGATCATTACGATGGACATTTTGAAATAATAATATAGTCAGACCTCGTTATAAAGAGCACTGAAGATATAACGAGCTCTCATTTCCTGGTTTCATCCCTTCTTATTTTATTGTATTTTGGCCTTGATATAACAAGGTTTCAATGTAAGGAGGTAATTTCTCTGGTCCCAAGGACCTCGTTTTAATGAGGTTAGACTGTATTATTCAATGTTTTGTTGCCAAGAGGTTCTAGTCAAGCCGTTTTGTAAACCATGAGTTCAGTCCTACAAGAGTTCACAACTTGTCTGAGCCAATTTGTATTTGGGGGGGGGGGGGAATAGATCATACAAGACTTGGCATGTTATTTACCTCTTTGTCGATGTTGAATTTCTCCTGAATTGAAAAGATTTATCTTATCCCAAGAGATACGACTTTGGCAGTTTCACCTATACAGTCCAACCTCGTTATAAAGAGCATTGATATAATGAGATCTCGTTATAACAAGGTAGTTTTCCTGGTCCCTTCCCTTTGTATTTTATTGTATTTTGGCCTTGATATAACAAGGTTTCAATATAAAGAGGTAATGTTTATAGTCCCAACGATCTCGCTATAACGAGGTTAGACTATTATTCAATGTTTCACCGCCAAGAGGTTCTAGTCAAGCCGTTTTGTAAACCACGAGTTCTGTCCTACAAGAGTTCCTAACTTGACCGAGTCAATTTTATTTGGAAGAATAGATCATACAAAACTTGTTGAATTTCCCAAGAGGTACTACTTTGGCAGTTTTACATATATTTGAGTTTTAATAACTATCTGACACAATTCCTTTAATTATGTCAAAATCTACATTATTTTTTTCCAATTTTGCATGTTGGTCCAGTGTGAGCAATATGTAGCTGATAAACATGTTTGTACATGTACCAATCTATAGATTAACTCCCTCCAATGCATAATGAATTAAAGTATCTAGTAAGATGTTTTGTACTGAAAAATCAAGTGGCTCAACCTGATATTTGCTATGTGAACCAAGTTGTTTTGTTGATGGAATATTGTCATTTGATTCATTCTTTTTATCACCAGTCTTTTATGACTTAAGATCTTGAAATGAGATTTTTTTTTTACCATTTGAATGTCCTTTATGAATCTCACAAGAATTCGTAAGGAGTAAAGGAATTTTAGTCACTTGCAAACAGAAGGTTTTTTTTTCATCTTTCAGGGAAGTCCATTTCAACGAACAGGGAATATTTTGTGAATGGAATATGGGTCACAAGAATTATTGTAGCCACTATTCCTTTTAATTTACCATTACTACATTTACCTGCCAACCAAAATCAGAATCTTTGCCCTTTACACTCGATATGGGGGCCAACATAATTGTGGGACATCTCATAATGGTTTTAAAAAAACATCACCATTATACATAGACTTGCTCCTCATACTTTGTATTATTGGTATTAACATCAAAGTAGAGAGGATAAGACACAAAATTGCATAACCAGTATATCCTTGTGCATCACAGTAAAAAATATAAGGCAGGAAACTTTTCTTCTAAATCAGAGCCGTAAAAGTAAAACTAAATATTAGTGGATATTTACACCCATGGAAGGAGACATAATATTTTGTTTCTGTTTCTAATCATTCATTGAAATCTTTCCTTTTTATTTATATCAACTATATGACAGGAATCCTTACTTCTACTTTGTAGGAACTTTTGTGTAGTTTAAAGAATTGCTTTCTTTTTCGCACCAAGGTGACTTAAAATTTCACTTGTCCGACAAGTAAGGATTCATGTTAAATGTTTGTTGCATTATTTGTATATTCTTTAGAATGCTCTATGCATTTTTATACTTTCAAGAAAGAAAATCTTAACATTATTTATTTGTTAATGTGTGGTCACACCAGCCGAGCGGAGCTGTAGCGGTCCTTTATCGGTAGGGATAATTCTGCAAGGACAGACCCTAGGCTTTCAGTGTGTGCATGCACAGTGCGTGATACAGGGTCTGTTCATGGACACACATTGCAGACTAAATCCCGACCGCTACAGGACCAGTACAGCTCCACTCTGCTGGTGTGATCACACGTTTAATTAAAGGAGATGAGTATTTTCCAATTATAATTCCATTGATTATTTTGTGTAATTCAGCTTGCAACAGGACAATGAAAATTAATTTTTGTTAAAACTTTAGTTCTTTTCCATCTTCAAGATATCAGGGAATGAATTTAATCTTTGTGAATGTCATATGGAATTTTTCGTCAGATTTGCAAAATTGACTTTAAATGTTGTAAGACAGAGGCAGGGTGCTTAATCCAAATTATGTATTTTACATTTACTATGGGCGCTATATATATGTGTGAAGATATTTTTATTGCAAAATGCTGGGCATAACTTTAAAATCCTTATTTACTGTCACAAATTACAATTAGACATAGATATAAAACAAATTAAAGAATAACAAAGTACAGTCCAACCTAATTTTAAAGAGCACTGATAAAACAAGATCTCGTTATTACAAAGTAGTTTTCCTGGTCCTATCTCTTTGTATTTTATTGTATTTTGGCCCTGATATAACAAGGTTTCGATATAAAGAGATAATTTCTCTGGTCCCAAGGACCTCATTACAATACGGTTGACTGTATCATGGTTTCATTTATTTATTTTTTTTTGGGGGGGGGGGGATGGGGGTGGTGATATAGTACAAAAATTCAGGCCCTGGCAATTTATTTTCAGGCCTGCTTATCAATTCAACTGTCATCCCTGCATATTGTGCGACCTGTAGACAATGGCAATATCAGTTGTGTCACCTTTCATTTTTTTTTGTTACATGTCTGAAATATTTTGCTATTCTCTGGCGGATATTTGATAATTAATATTTCTTTGTCAACATTTTTTTCGATTTATTTCAATTTGACTGGGAAAATCTTAAATTTATGTGAGCATTTACATTTCTGAAATGTTGCAGGAAGTCAACATTCACAATTTAAGGGGGTGTTGTTCAAAACTTGCAATTGATACGCATTGTGCCAATCAAAATCATTGTCGCATTCGCATCTTGTTAAATGCGCATATGGTGCGTGAATGAAATTGCGCGGTACAATATGCAAAGTTGCAGTTGATTTTGAGCAACACCCTCTATCTGTTGAATACTTATTTTCACATATGTTTGCCTATACATGAGGAAAGGGATGCCGACCTTTCTGTTGTATGCACAAGGATAGAAATTAAAAAGTAGATCACTAAAAAGGAGTAGCTAAGAAGTATTTTCTTATGAGAAAAGGCAAAAGAACTGTCTCTATGCTTTCTCTCTTGTGAAAAAATTTGACTTGGCTGTCCGGTGATTCACATTTTATTTAACATCATCCGTATTCCAGAGCGATTAGCTTCTTTGTTGCCATTTAAACTCAATAAGTGATTTAAGATTTGTGATACGGAAAGTCTCATGAGGTGTAGTTAAACTAGACCAAAGGAAAGACACAATGAATTAGTTGTTGGACGTCAAGTTCTTTTACCAAACTAAGGTAATTAAAAAAAAAATATTCTGAATCTCAAAAAGCAAAATGAATGAATGTAAAAGTATTGGAACTCTTCAATCGTATGTCTTTCTTTTTTACCAAGTTAAAATCTTATTTTAATGAAATGTATGTCTTGTTCTGTGTTCTACACCATGTACGCATTTTTCTGTCATATCAAGAATATTTTCAGCTAAATCTAAATTATGAAACATGCCATTGGTTGCGTTAATGCTTGGCATAACTAACCATCCTATGACCCGTTAACAATATCAAAGACATAAGGCGCTACATAAATCCAAGATATTATTATTATTATTATCATCATCATTATTATTATTATTTGAACGGTTAATGAGTCATCCTCAATGCTAGAAGTGAACCCTTGTGACGTTATAATATCCATTTTCTTTTCTGAAGAAATGTGCAAATTCTTGTTTGTTTACCCTTCCAGGGCTAGACTTTGTTCAATGACTGAAAAACTGGATATGTATACAACTTCAGAACTGTTCTGAATGCAGTGATCCTTAGTTTGCTACAAAATACATCTTGCAATAGAACAAAATCTATTTCACATCAAAAATCATTTGACAGTATATCAAATCCTGAATTTTTGTGAATCTAATGGTTTATTTGTTCACAAGTTTCTTTGGCTCTAGAGTAGATTTTTATTTACGTCCATAAGCGCAAAGCTTCATTGTGTTATTTCAGTACATTGGTCCAATTATGATTTTATATAATTTTCTTATAATTTGGTTCTTGGTGTAAAGCATTGCAAATATGAAGGTATCAAGTACTATAATGATGGAAAAATATGTGTCGTAAAATGGGCGTATGGGATAAGGAAGAGGGAAGTATATTAGACTAGACTCTTATAGACTCCTGGGTGGTGTTTCACTAAGTTCCGGAAAACTTTAAGAACAACTTTGCGCACGACTGGTATCAGTTTTTGTGCTGAATTATCGAGAATCTTACGCGTACTACACTCTTTAACATACTCCAGTCTTTCTTAAAGTTGTGCGTAACTATAAGAACGACTTGGTTATGAAAGATTTTAAGAACGAGTTTACGGATGACTGGTATCAGTTTTTGTGCTGAATGATCAAGTTCTCAGAAACACACTCGAGTCTTTCTTAAAGTCGTCTGTAACTTACAAAGGCTTGGTGCAACACTTCCTTGTTCTGGGATAGATCTGTCAACCAGTGTGAATTCAAAACAGATCTTAACAGACTGTTTAGATTGGCCCACACACCTCTGCATCCCTTTTCATCCTCTATTGTGTAACTTGGATTTTTGTAGTCAGAAAGTTGATGTGGCATTTGGAATGGATTTGCCATCACTCAATTCAAGAAATTATCATGAAGGGGGAAATTGTCTTTTCTTATGATTATATGAACAAAATAAAATGTTCTTGTATTTGTAAGTTTCAAACTTATAACTTGTATATGAATTAAATTGAATATAAATGTTAAAATGGATGTACTGTGTTGTTTAATGAGTTTTTAATTTGCTCAAATATATTGGAACAGGAAACTCCCCCAAAACATTGATGTGCTTTCAGGAAATGAGGAAAAATAAGATGAACAAACTGAATTTTTGAGCAAATTCAACTATCCTTAAGGACGTTCGCCGGTTAAGGTGAAGTCCATGTCAATTTCACCAAATTTTGCATAGATGTACTTTGGAATATGGGGAATCGGAATCCGCAAATAAAAACATAGGTTCGTGTGCTTGATTTTTTTCTACGGGGCATTGAAGTATGCC
>BQKZ01003531.1:55982-71019 GCA_036244855.1 Temnopleurus reevesii
CAATGTAAATATAGTGTGCACCTCCACTGACCGACCCACAACAACATTTTACTGTTTAAAAAAATATGTTTTTAGCAAAGATTTGAATTGAGATATGGAGGGGGCACGATGAATAGATACGGGCAGTTTGTTCCAAAGAGTGGGGGCGATAACAGAAAAGGCGCGGTCACCATAATGAGTATGGGTACGGGGTCCAGGTGCTAATTGAAGTGTTGATGATGAGCGAAGAGTTCGAGACTGAGCATGTGAACGTAAAGAAATGAGGTTTGAAAGGTAGAAGGGGGCTAAGCCGTTATCAGCTTTGTAGCACAGAAGAAGAATTTTGAATGATATGCGAAGGTGAATTGGGAGCCAGTGTAGTGATTTCAATATTGGGGTTATGTGCTCTGATTTACGTGAGAGAGTCACAAGACGAGCAGCGCTATTCTGTACCCTTTGGAGTGGGACTAGATGTGACTGAGGTATGCCAGAAAGAGAAGAATTACAATAGTCGATGTGGGACGAAACAAAAGCATGGACTAATTTAATAAATATCAGTTCTGAACTTCCGTTGCAACAGCATGAAATGTGACCAAAGCATATTACACAGTCTAATGTGGTAAGAACAATAAATAATGATTCTATTTTCATCCTAATCATGATAGAAAAAATGGAAGGAAACAGAAGTGAATGGAATGAAAGACATCATCGGATCGTTCTGAAGCTGTAGATAGATGGATAAAAATGATATGAATGCATGGATGTGAGAAATGATAGAAGAGCTAAATGGGTTTATAAAGGGGATGGAAATGGAGGTAATGATAGAAGAATATAGAAATCGTTAGATCTTTATCATCATCATAATTATTGTTACTATTATCATTATAATTAAAGATAAATTTTTATTCTCTCAAAAAAAAAAAGATTTCCTTCCACCCCAGATCTTGTATCAAGGTAAAACTGAGCAGTGCCATCCCCGCAACGCACCGTTTCCAGACGATTGGGATATTTGGCATTCCGAAAATCATTGGTCGACCAGCAACACGAGAGCGAGCCCAAGTGTTTAGCCATGACGTCATCATATAACTTTGGTCGACTTCTTGAGCTCAGGTCGATCTCGATTCACGCTATATATACACGAAAATCAATGACATACACCGTACTGGTAGCCTCACTGGATGTCATTTTACCTTTGAATTTATGACTAGTTAAAAATCTTGTATATAAGATAATTATGCATTTGCTTCATAATTTTATATTCATTTACATATTGAATGCATTTGAATTGACTTTGGAGTTCTCTATCAATTGTAATCTTCAGAGAAGTTTGGGGGAATTAATTGCGATGCTAGCGACCTGGTGGATTCATGTGTAGCGAGCACGTGCGCCGAGAGTTGAATGACAAACATTTGTACCGTATCGTAGCTGTCTTAAAACTGGTATCAATTTTTCTTTGAAGCTATCTAATTTCCATTTACCTGAAAATTAAAGAAGTAGACATTAGTTTCTATCTTTTTCATCTGTGCTGTCCACATTATGAGTTCTAGATATCCTCACAGAATGATGAAAATAAATCGGTTCTCCCTTGATAATATTTCCCGATCACAATTCATACGCATACGTTCAGTGCGCGCTCATGTTGGGAACTCTTCGACTATGAATTACAAGCCAGTGTGAATATAGCTAAAGTTTGAGAGATTTCTGTATTATTTCCTCAATTTTATTATTTGTCATATATATTTGGGATTATTGATCACATTGGGTGTTAGTAAGCCGTGAACGAGCTCGAATCATGGCTGAGATATCAAGCTCTACTGATGGCGGTGTCGATGCTGATGGACATGATGGAGCAGAGATTGTAGACGCGAATACCGGTGCTAGAATTGAGCCTGCAGAACCGCGGCCACCTCTGGCGAAGAAGTGGAAAGGACTGCGATGTATGGTTGGTGGATGCAGCACGACAACTGCGAATGACGTCGACTTTGCAGTCCATCGCATGCCAGGGAGCATGCCGTCAGAGGATGGGAGGTTTTCTGTTCTTCAGAAGAAATGGATTGATTTCATTTCCCAGAAGAGGGTCTTCAACTCACGCGATGCAAGGAGCAACAAATCCATTGTAGTTTGCAGCGGGCACTTTGTACAGAACGATTACGATGTTTCTCAAACGCAAAAATACCGCTTCAAAGTCACCAAAACCCATCCTCGACTGAAAAAAGATGCCTTCCCCACCATCGACAAGACTACGCAGCCCTTTCCCCCACAATGGTTCATAGATACGGATGAACCAATGGAAATGACCTCCGGATCTGGCTCCGTACCCACCTGAACACCAAGCACTCTACCTGGCTCCACACCGCAGCCTCAGCCTCAGTCTTCTACTTCAAGTTCAAGAGTTCTCACAGCTGACATGAGGTCAAGGGGCATTGGGAAGCAACGCCGGAAATCATTGATGCCTATGCTAGCCCGCAGAGAGACTTCAAGTATATCAGGGTGGTTTTTTCCTGGTCCCATATACCAGTTTGTATGCTGGCCATTTTCAACTCTTCTCCTTTTGGAAAACCCTGGGCGAGTTATATGCACCAACTATATATATATATATATATAGGGTTCCATGACAAATGCTCCGGCGACAACTGCACCGGCAAAAAACTGACACAGTAAGCCTAATGTCAAACCTAATCCCAAACCTAACCCTAACCCTAATCCTAATCTTGACATCATTCTGAATCATAAACCCTATCATAACCCTAACCCTACTCCTAGCCAGAAAAATGAACCGGAGCAATTGTCGCCGGAGCAACTGTCGGGTCACCATATGTAGACATGTGCTACTGATAGACGCAATCAACACGTTTGGTCAAAATCCGTCAAGCGGTTCTGAACTTATTGCGGTAACAAGGTCCGGACGGACGCACTGACGGACACACGGACGGACGGACAACCCGAAAACATAATGCCTCCGGCACCACCTAACGGTGGCAGAGGCATAAAAACGAGTGGAACTAAACCACCAGTTACTAAACATGATGTGGAACATACACGTGTCAAAAATACACGATACCTGGTGCGAGAGCGCACACGCCCTAAATATTTTATTGAAGAGTATTAATCATAACATAATAATCATTATTTATTATGTGTTTTTATTATTCCAGTTCTGATCATGGCTGACCGTCCGGATCTAACTTGCAGACGCTGTGGCAAAACTTTCGAGACGACAACAGATCTCAACGACCATCTCAGAGTTGAACACAGAATTTATCGAGGTCACATCTTTAAATGCAGAGAATGCGACTATACAACACATAGGTCCTATAACCTAAGACGACACCGTGCACAGTGGGAAGGACAGGAGGTCAGTGCGTCGTCGAGAAGACCGCCAACGATCACCAACAATCGCCAACGACCGACAACGATCACCAACAATCGCTAACGACAGATAACGATCACCGACAATCGCCAATGACCGACAACGATCACCAGAAATCGCTAACGATCGCCAACGATCACCAAGGCTCGCCAACGTGTGAAGGAGCGTCTCAATGTGAGATTGTGACCGTCAATAGCCCGGTGATATTCCTTGCCTCATCCCCAAGCAAGGAGTTTCTTGTTTCACCTCCTCCGCAACCAAGTGGAAAGAATTTAGCCTTCCTCAGGCAGAATGTAGATTGTCAGTAAGCAGATTTCCGCAACGATGAGGAACCTGTACAAGTTATACCCGCCGTACCCAACAAGATCCTGGTCAGTGCCGTCAAGAGGAAAACTACGCGTTACTTTTTTAACGGTCACGTCATTCGTCAACAGGATTCAACAGTCACCTACTCTGCCAGAGTTCCGGCCGAGTGGAACAACGACGTGGAATGTTACCATGCGCTGCCCAAGAAAGACTGATGAACTAAAATGAAATAAACTGAAACCCGATGTTATGTTTTGCGTTAATAAACAGGAACAGGTCACTTATTTTGTGGTTTCATATTTTGGAGTATAGTTCAAAATCGCGAAATGTATGATTATGCAGTACGTACGCCATTTTAATGTAAAATCATCAAGAGGATCGATTATTTGAGAAATGTATCAGTTTATATTCTAGGAGCGTATCTTTAGACACTTCTTTGATTTACACAAAAAAAAAGAAAGGAAAACAAAACAACGTCTAACTGATATTTTCTTTTCAGAAAGTTAAATGACTACATTGTATCCTTTTCTCTAAGTGTACAAAAAAAAATGTCTTGGGTTGTTACCAGTAAATACTGGAGTCTTTAAGCAATGTATTTTTAAAGCATTTTTAAAACAATGCATCTTCGTAGATCCATCGATTGTTTTGTTGTGACCAAGCCGCGATCATAACTTTTATTGATGTTTTAGTTCTCAAACCAAAGCAGGTTCTGTGTATGTATTTAAAAAAAAATTAATGAAAGATTAATATGAAACAGGGTCGTTTCAGTCTTAGCGTGGGGGTTGTTGCCCGTGAACCTTATCGGCAATGTGTCTATTGGGCGGTTGGCGGACAGATGGGGAGAAGGTTCGTATTCAATCATTAAATGGAAGAGTTTCATGACATATCTATATTTAAACCTGATATTAGAGGGCCGTAATAGTATTCAGGGTGCAAAACCCCAATTGAACGGACCATTTGCAAGAGGGCAAAGCAACCAAGCGCGGGAGGGTGGTCAGGGAGAGCAGGGAAGTTTTTTTCATTTCCACCCATAAAAATCGTTTTTCTGATGCATACATTGTAGTGTGGACAGATATACAGCACCAGCAAGGTTATCTTGTCCAAATTAATATAACAGAATTACGACGTTGATATCTGAATTTCATATAACAATGAAAAATTGATATCAAATGAAATGATTAATGGATAATCCCCTTTCTATGAGGGTATGGGCAAAGACCTTCAGGTCAGTGGTTTCTGTGTCTAGGCATCAATAACCAAGTCAAACTGCCTCACCCCAGTACTGTCATATCTAATCATTATCATGCACAAAATGAGTGAGGGGATGAAGGAAGGCAGTGCTACGCTCCACAGTCATACAAGTAATCAAAACTTGCTTCAGATTAATCCTCATACTGGTTCTCGACCATCAGCCAAGCCAGCAGACGACGTGAATGACGAGAAGTAGAAGAATTTATGTCCGTCCCGTGCCTATTTACTTCATTCTACTTTTTGAGTTCTGCATTTT
Source organism: Temnopleurus reevesii (assembly GCA_036244855.1). Taxonomy (NCBI): domain Eukaryota; kingdom Metazoa; phylum Echinodermata; class Echinoidea; order Temnopleuroida; family Temnopleuridae; genus Temnopleurus; species Temnopleurus reevesii. Next base: position 61,145 of record BQKZ01003531.1, read on the forward strand.
CAGAAGAGGAAATGTTCATTCTTGATATTTGTTTGTTAAGCCGTATGACCCATCCCTACTTACAAGTACATCTTCTGCCTCTGGAAGCTTGCAACTGTTCAAAATCAATTTTTCTACTTTCTCTTTGATATACTTGACGATGGACATGATGAATGATGTCAACCACCAGTGCGTCTATTGGAACATGAACGGGCAGATGGGGAGAAGGTTCGTATTCAATCATTAAATGGAAGAGTTCCACCACAATTCTATATTCAAACCCGATACGAGAGGGTCGTAATAATATTAAGGGTGCAAAACCCCAGTTGAACAAGAGGGCGAAGCAATCGAGCATGGGAGGGTGGTCTGGGAGAGCAGAGAATTTTTTTCTCATTTCAATCCATAAAAATCGTTTTCTGGTGCATAGTGTGGACAGATATACCAGCAAGGTTATCTTCTCCAAATTAATATGACAGAATTACGACATTGATATCTGAATTTCATATAACAATGAAAAATTGATATCAAAATGAAATGATTAATGGATAATGCCCTTTTTATGAGGGGATGGGCAAAGACCTTCAGGTCAGTGGTTTCTGTGTCTAGGCATCAATAACCAAGTCAAACTGCCTCACCCCAGTACTGTCATATCTAATCCTTATCATGCACAAAATAAGGGAGGGAATGAAGAAAGGCAGTGCCACACTCCACAGTCATACAAGTAATCAAAACTTGCTTCAGATTAATCCTCATACTGGATCTCGACTATCAGCCAAGCCAGCAGACGACATGAATGACGAGAAGTAGAAGAATTTATGTTCGTCCCGTGCCTATTTACTTAATTCTTATTTTTAAGTCCGGCATTTTCGGAAGAGGAAATGTTCATGTTTGATGTTTGCTTGTTAGGCCATATGACCCATCCCTACTTACAAGTACACCTTCTGACCCTGGAAGCTTGCAATTGTTTAAAATCAATTTTTCTAATTTCTCTTTGATGTACTAGACTATGGACATGATGAACGTTCAACTTGGTGTTGCCGTCCATGAGCCGAATCGGCAATGTGTGTATTGGGCGGTTGGTGGACAAATTGGTAGAAGGTTCGTATTCATTATATGGATGAGTTTTACCACAATTCTGTATTTAAACCCGATATGAGAGGTTCGTAATAATATTCAGGGTGCAAATCCAACAATTGAACGGACCATTTGCGAGAGGGCGAAGCAACTGAGCGCAGGAGGGTGGTCTGGGAGAGCAGGGAAGTTTTTTTTTTCACTTCCATCCATAAAAATCAGTTTTCTGATGCATAGTTTGGATAGATATACTAGCAAGGTTATCTTCTCCAAATTAATATAACAGTATGACGACGTCGATATCTGAATTTCATATAACAATGAAAAATTGATATCAAATGAAATGATTAATGGATAATCCCCTTTTTATGAGGGTACGGGCAAAGACCTTCAGGTCAGTGGTTTCTGTGTCTAGGCATCAATAACCAAGTCAAACTGCCTCACCCCATTACTGTCATATCTAATCATTATCATGCACAAAATGATGGAGGGAATGAAGGAAGGCAGTGCCACGCTCCTCAGTCATACAAGTAATCAAAACTTGCTTCAGATTAATCCTCATACTGGATCTCGACTATCAGCCAAGCCAGTGGAGACATGAATGACGAGAAGTAGAAGAATTTATGTCCTCCCGTGCCTATTTACTTAATTCTACTTTTTAAGTCCTGCATTTTCGGAAGGGGGAATGTTCATTCTTGATACTTGTTTGTTAGGCCGTATGACCCATCCCTACTTACAAGTACACCTGCTGCCCCTGGAAGCTTGCACTTGTTTAAAATCAATTTTTCTAATTTCTCTTTGATATACTAGACTATGGACATGATGAACGTTCAACTTGCAGTCCGTGAGCCGAATCGGCAATGAGTGTATTGGGCGGTTGGTGGAAAAATTGGTAGAAGGTTCGCATTCATTATATGGATGAGTTTTACCACAATTCTGTATGTAAACCCGATATGCGAGAGTCGTAATAATATTCAGGGTGCAAAACCAACAATTGAACGGACCATTTGCGAGAGGGCAAAGCAACCGAGCGTGGGAGGGTGGTCAGGGAGAGCCGGGAAGTTTTTTTCATTTCCACCCATAAAAATTGGTTTTCTGATGCATAGTTTGGACAAGAACCAGCAAGGTTATCTTCTCCAAATTGATATAAGATTATGGACGTTGACATTAGACCTTGGGCTCCAGTAAGCCACCAGTGTGTGGTGTGGAATGTTCAGAGAATTGAGACGGTTCATATTCCTTCATTAATGGAAGAGTTTTACCACAATTCTATACCTGAACCTGACATGACATGCTCATAAACAGACCTTTTGGGGTGCAAAACCCCAACTGAATGGAACATTTTGTGAGGCAACAAAGTGACCGAGTGGGGCAGAGAGCAGAGATTTTTTTTTGAGTGATAAAAAAGCATTTGACTGATGCATAGCAGAGATGGCCCATCATTATAATCCACTACACAGCGTGCACATGGCAAAATTCAGATACACAAATTTTAAGATTCTATTGGCGGAGTTCCAGAGGAAGAGAAGGGAGAGGGAACAGGCATGTACTATGTATTGATTTTTTTTTTACCGGTATTATGATTAGACAGACCACCTGTGCACTTTGAAACAGGTCTGTATAAGGCGCCTTATAAATGTAATTATTATTATTATTATTATGAAAGAAAGGTGATGCTTAGAACAACCAATATTGCTAAACATGGCTGCTGATGTAATAAGATCACCGGGATATATCAAGACGTATCCGTCTTTCAAGTCAAGCTGTATGAAACCAGCCTTGGGCAATTTCTATTTGGTGGATACAGTATTTGATTGGGTTCAAAGAGCTTGTCTACCCAAGAATGCTTATCAAGTTGAAAAAAAAGAAAAGATGTGCCATCAATTGTTCGCAGATGCCTCCTAGTTAAAGGAAACAGGGCCCCAAAATACCCCAAATACCTTGATACTGCAAGACATTCAGAACCAAATCTGGCTCAAGTATGTAAGGATGAACTGCTTGGACTTGGGCTTAAGGAATTCAAAGGTAACCGGGTTAAAACTGGTGAGGAACAACAAAACAGCTTGTTACCCCGGCAACAATAACGGCAGAACAACTAAACCAGCTACTAACAAATCTATTCCAAGTATGTATATGCATGCAAAGATAAATTGGTTAGATTTGGGGGGGAGTCAAAGGAAAAACGTCACAGGGTAAAAAAAGAAATTATGAAAAATCACCTACAATAGCTGACCTCGATAACTTCAGAACAAGGGGCGGATGGGTTGGCACGAACGGTAGAGAATTCATCCAGTGTGATTGGAACAGGTTGTGCTAGGAATTAATCCAGAACAAAGATCCAGAACAAAGATGAGCATCATTTGCACAAGGAAATGGATCGGTGTGCCCCCAAATAAAACTATGCTATAAGATCATTTATTGAACCCATGATGAAAAACATAGCATTAGTCAATTTCTATCTTACAATTTGGTCCTTGATAGCGATATAAGGTAATGCACACTAAAAAGAACTATGCTCCCTTCCAATGCACCAAGGTTCATTTAATTCAGAACCAAGTCTGACTCAAGAATGTAAGGATAAACTGTTGGACTTGGACTTCAGGAATTCAAAGGTAACAGGGTTAAAACCAGTAAAGAAAATCAAAACAGCTTGTTACCCCGGCAACAATAACGGCAGAACAAGTAAACCAGCTACTATCAAATCTATTCCAAGTACGTATATGCATGCAAAGATAGATTGGTTAGATTTGGGGGGAGGCAAAGAAAAAACGTCAGAGTAAAAAAAAAATATATGAAAAATCACCTACAATAGCTGAACTCGATAACTTCAGAACAAGGGTCAGATGGGTTGGAACGAACGGTCAAGAATTCATCCAGTATAACAACCTGCTATTTTGATAAATGCAAGAAGCTGGAACATGTGCACTACTAGATAGTAACTAGGGATGGCCCCTATCTTGTAATTGATGGATTGTCAGACGTATACGGCATTCTCTATGCCACAAGTGAAAATTTCATGACAAAACAAAGTATCAAAATTTTTATGTGTTTTTTCAAGTGTTCATTTATCTACTTGCCTATTCGGGTGAAGGATAGGGGAGCAAAGGCCTAGGGTGGTGCCATAAGTAAGCTGGGGGAAAAAGGCATGCCAGTTGGGACGGTGGTGTGGGTATAAAAAAAAATTGACAGATGCAAAATGAAGAGAGGGAATGGAAACTAAAAAGGAGATTCAGAGTTTAAAAAGTATGGGAGAGGAAAAACATACTGAAGATCCTACAAGCCAGATGTTTGTAAGAAGCTGCAGAAAGATGTAAAATGATGGATATTAGTTCAACTAAAAAGTACAGGAAAAAAAGGATACCACTGCAAGAATGCATGAAAGGGGCCGAACCGGGGTTGGACCATCTCCCTCCGACCTAACGCAGTGGCAGATAAAGCTGCTTGCATTGATTGGAGATGAATCACTTTAAAATGCAATCAAATGAGGAGTTGATAAAGCAGTAAAAATGAAAGAGTAATGCCTTGGAAATCCTAGCAGGATTGGCTACTGGCTTTAAAAAATACCATCAAAAGTTTGAAACAAAAATTTCAACAAGGATGATTGTCTGCCCACAGTAGAACAAATGAAGATCAAAGTCGAAATGCACAAACTGATCTACAAAGCTATGTCAAAATATGAAAAATAAAGATAGACCAATGTCCAAGACCGGGTGGGAGGCCTCAAGGAAATAAATCAAACTAGGCTTAATTACTTACTAGGCCAGGCATAAGAAAATAGGGGATCAAATTAGAATCAATATGAACCAATCTGGGAAACACCTCACAATAAATTCAGGCCCAGGCAGTTTACTTTCAGGTCATAGTTTCAGCAATCTGCATACAAATATTGTATTTCATATGATTTTCAGGCCTTGTGTCACCATTTTTGTTTCACTCTAAATATCTAGGTCTGGATGTGAAATAAGACACAAAATGAATGTTTTACTCATGCAATGGATATACAGTGTATCTACTTCATTTGGTGAAAGGTGAAAGATGAAAGATGTTGAATATACTTTTCACATTTCACCTCATAAACTATTCTATCCATTGCACTCTTATCCATTCATTATGTGCATATTTTGTCAGTCTCACCGATTCTAAAAGATGAAATGAACGTTATGTAAATGAGGAAACAGTAGCCAACTGCATGGTTAAATTGAGGGATGCATAGAGCTTTGATCTGGAGGTGCACTGGCTAGGACAACAACAAAAAATAGATAATACATAATGCATTTCTACCCCCAACTTCAATGGGCAGAGGCAGAAAAGTGCAAACCAATTTGAAGGTCATTCAAGTTCTAATGAATGCCTACTCTTACTGAATACCAGCCAATTTTATCTAAAACACTATGTTAATTTCTATGAGGAATTTCTTTGGTTGAATATTGTCATTTTCATTCATGCAAAATAATGTCTCCAGCAGCACCTTGCGGAGGTGAAGGAGAAGGCATAAACTCCTAAAAATGCAAATTTAAATGAACCCTGTGTATCTAAAACACTCCAAAGATGCTTTGATAAAACAAAACTATCAGATCAAGATGTTAAGTAGAATTTGGAGAAGTAATTGGCAAATGACTAGAAAAACTAATCACTCTCAGATGCAGGTTAACATATAATTACACATTCAAGATGAATACTGCAATGGTTTACTTGGTGAATTCATATTCTCTGTCTCTTGGTTGGAGGCCTGCGTGGAAGCAGACCCATTCTCTCTTGGTTCATTGCACGGATGATTGCAGATTGGATGACTGAGGTGGGACCGCTACCAGTCTGCCCTGCTTGGGATACCTGTGAAAAAAAAAACACATCAGATGACAAGTGATAAAAATTAGATAAAACCAAAAGTTTGCAGAACGAGACCCACATCACATAACAGACATTGACAATCATGAAATGCAAACAAAACCCTTGTTTTATAAGCAACTAATTTACGATCAATAAAAACTTTGTAGCAACACCCCCTTATTTACACAGCACTGTCTTAAAATTATGATAAATATGTTTGATTAGGTAAGATTCTATAATATAGGCACCACATCTTTGAAAATGGCAAAATAACACGCAAGCAAAGTAAAAACAGCCACATGACATAGATTGCCAAGGGTTTGCCAAAGGTTTGCCAAGGACGTTAATAGTGAAAATAAAAAGTATTGTCTCACAAACAATGATAAGACATTAAAAAAAATGAAACAACAGAGAAGAAAACATCATTCAAAAGACATTATAAATAACACTTACTGTGCTTATTTTGCAAGTAAAGTGAGTAAGCAATTAATAAATATGTGAAGCTTTAACTAGAGATCATTGTCCATCTAAGCTTAGCATATTAAATCAGTGCCTGTCTTTGCAGAATTTTTAAATTCCCACATCCATCTTTTTTAAACCTAGAATTGTAAGGAGTGGTCCCCTCCAATTCTCGCCACCAACATTGAAAGAATAGTACGAACAGCAGATGGCGCTACGTGGTATTCACCGTAAAAATGCCATGTTAGTCAGGATACCCACTTCCAGTAACGGACATTTGTACATGTGCATGTTCCACTTTGCCTGGCTTTAGATGTATGTTGGACACTTTATTCTAAATATTTACTGTGGCATGTTTCTTTGATTCAGTACAAGGTACCTCCAATCGATATTGTTTGAAATCGCCTATTGTCAGTGGTAAGCATTGTTAAAACCTACCTGAGACATCTGCTCACGAACAGCACTGACCGTCTGATCAAAAGAAGAGTCCCCAGTCGCTGGGGTGCTAGGATGACAGCTGTCCATCTGTTGGTCATCTTCCTCATCAACACTGGAGGCTGACCGCTTGGCTCTTGTGCTGACTGGGCGTGGCAGGAAAGGATGCTGACTGTGAGGGGGAGTAAAAGATCTAAATGTAAGATTCAGTGGTGAGTGTGGAGCACCTGGGTGAGGTTGACCATCTCAGCTATGTCATTTTCCATCTTAATTGTCATGATTGTTTTAGTGTTTTATACTGATAAATGAAATAATAATAATAATAATAATAATAATAATTACATTTATAAGGCACTTTATACAGTTGTTTAAAAGCGCACAGGTGGTCTGTCTAATCATAAAACCGGTAAAAAAAAAATAATGATCAATACATAGTACATAATTAATAGAGCACTAAATACTTAATTATAAACAAACTTGGTGTGTACACCCCCCAAAATGTACTACAAAATTAAATTATAACTGCTTAAGTAGGTGGGTCTTGAGAAGGGATTTAAATAATTCAACAGATTCATCGTTTTGGATGCGAGGTGGAAGATTATTCAAGAGGGTAGAGGCAATGGAGGAGAAGGCACGGTCCCCATATCGGGTCTTCTTACGTGGGCCGAGAGTGAGTTGTAATGAGGACGATGAATATCATATACTTTGAAATTATTTACAAATTGGTATCAGATACAGAAAAAAAGTTTCGTGCACCCCCAAATGACACATAATGTTATGCTAACATGTACATTTCTAGCTCTGACCTTTCAAGTAGACATTCAATTTGAAATGATTCTTCGAGAACTAATGAAATGTATGCAGACATTATGAACCAATTACATTGCATATTACTGATTCAAGACTCACTCCCCTTATCATTTGAAATGGGTTCCAGATTATTCTTGATTATTAAAGCAGTAGACAAAACACATTTGCTTTCTCTATCTAAAAACTTTAATCAGGTTTAATATGAATGTTGCAAGAAGGTTGCATTCAATTGCAAACTTGCAACTTCAAATTGGATTGATTGAAACAGCAATTTTTATTCACAAAGGTCTGCGCTTATTACAAGACGTGAATGAATCAATTATTCCAATTAGCATGTGCCAGTCAAGTGCAACTTTCTAGCAACCCTTCACAAGACACTTTATTCCCATTACCTGGCTGTACTTGTAGCATGCTGTGTACTGTATTGACTCCTATTCACTCCCTCATCAGGACTGTTTGTCTGCTGCGGTCCTAACCTTCTCCTACCCACCAGCTTAGGCCTCTGAACTTGTGACTGACCTTGTTGACAAGGGGTTTTCCCCTCTGGTTGATTAGGGGGCTTCCCCTCATGCTCACTTGGGGAATTCCCCTCAGATGATCCAACCCTCGGACAGTGGTCGAACTGTGAACTTTGGACTTGGAATGGTTCATGGTGCCTATGTGAATGAATGGGCGTTTGTCCTTCTGAAAGTCTTTCCGTCGGATGCTGATCAGTTCTTAGGGTTTGAGGGGGTTTATGTAAGGTACCAGAAGATGGTGGAACCCTTTCTTTGGGTCTTGCACCTGGTTGCCTGGTGTTCTGATCCTCAGTTGATGAACTACATGCAGCTGAAGGTGCACCATGACTGGTTGATTCTCCTACTGGTGGGCGAAATGGTCCAATGAATGCACCTGTAGCAAAAGCATAGAGACAAATAGCAGATTAATGGCAGTGAGGACAAATATTACTCAGAGAAAGTAACTCATTAACTACTGTATTCTGTAATTCACATAGACTGTGTGCCAGGACGATCCAGTTCCTGAAATCAGTGGATTAATACTTACGAAGGTATATTTCGAACAAGAAGATGATAGTCTTCCAAATTATAAATCATTTCCAAATATCTAAAGAATTCCTTTAAACGTAGTTATGTAGCTGGCTTGGGCTATGATTGAGATAAAAGTTGATCACATTTTACATTCATATCATAACAGATTTCTAGAAATGGGAATTTACTAAAGAAAATGGAGTTATCTTTTTTTTCAATTAAAAAGATGTCGCTTTCCACAAAGCGAGGCTTCTCACATATTGAAAAGGTAGATGAAAATTCGGATTTCTCCTACAGATATGAAGATAATACTGAAAATGGAGTGAAAATGTAGGATGAAGTGGTAAAAGGAGACTTTAAAATATCAAAACTTTACCTTGAGGTGATGTTGACATGGGTTTCGCTTGTGACATTATTTGACTAGGGTTTCTTAGATCTTGATTGTGCTGACCACCCCCATCTGGGAATGGATTAAACCCAGCAGGGAGAGTGTCGTGCTTGGTGCGTAGCCTTGGGAAGTCTTGCTGGCTAGGGATGCTCCACTGCCATGGAGGGAGGCTTCTTGGCGGTTCAGGGAGGGACGGAGGGACCCATGGTCTTTCCTGTTGACTGTATGTCTCTTGTTGATGCCCGTCCCGTGTGATGGAGGAGGGAGGATCACGGTAGGCCGGATGTTGTGTACGTGGTTCTGGACCGGAGGATGGACTGTGAGAGGAAGAGCTTGGTCCCCAGGCTGGGAGAGGAGCAGGTTTATCAACATGTGAGCTGTTGCTTTCTTGAGATGTTGATGAAACATCGACAGTGTCTACGCCTGCAGAAAGATAAAATAGGTTTTTTGCTTTTGTTTGTAAACATATTGGCCCGTATTCTGATGTCAGGTTTAACTTAAACTAGAGTTTAAATCTGTGGTTTAGGTATGGGTAGCCCAATGTGCCAAAACTTTCTTCAAACTGTATAATTCTTATGTACACTGCTCTCTTTTCCCATGCTCTAATAATCTAGAAAATTATTTAAGTTTTTATTCCAAGACAGTTTTTAATACTATGAGTGTCAAATGAGCTGGTAAATTAAACACCTACTGTTACAGATTCAAGCCTCTTTTGGCAATATTTTCATTGTTTTGAGTCCTTTTGCTAAGAAAATTTCCAATTTAGGCAAATGAACAATGCTCTTTACGATGGTGATGTAAGATTTGCAATATTTCATCGATTTTGTAGAAATTCATAAGATGTACGAATTAATATGATGCGCGAATTAATGTGACAG
>BQKZ01003533.1:22311-53950 GCA_036244855.1 Temnopleurus reevesii
ACAATATAAGGTGTTCGTCTACAGCTTCATTTTATGGTTCAGTTTTTAAACAATTGATACGGATTCAGTATTGAAAATGGTAATTCTAGCCTCACTGACTTTTTCGCCAAGCATTTACGAGGCTTCAGAATTTTCTATGGCATTGCAGAAATAATTTTGCAAATTAAACTACCTTTCAAATTTCTTTAATTGTGAGTTTTATCCATCTTTTCTGACGAATTTCGCTTTCAGTGGTTTCGATCAGTGGTCAATTCACAAATTATCTGGTTGAAATATGCACAACAATAGCATTTGAATTTCATAAGTGCCCTCGGTCGCTTCCGTAAACCTCTCCTGTGCACTGAATAACGATAATGCGAAATTGAAAAAGAAACAAAAAATAAAGTTCAACAATTTTTTCGAGCCGAATCTATATTATTTTTTTCAAGGAGAACACAATTACAAATGAAAAGGAATTTTTTTTTAAATGCGTTAACTAGCTGTCTATATGAAGAAAAAAACCGTTTTCTTGCAAAACGGCAGTTATGGTGTTTTTTGTTTGACAATCAATATTACTCTTGAACTCTTGTTTTCTTACAATCAGTATACAGAAATCCAAAAATTGACAATCTTTGTTCGGATTTGTAGTTCTCTATCGCATTTAAAAAAGAAGTCTTTCGAAGAATATTTCTTTTTAACAGAAGCAGAAAAACTTTGTTAGCAGAACAAAAAATGTTTAAGAAAAATCGGACATCATATTTAAAAAAAAAAAAGAAAAAAAAGGAAGCTATACATGTTTAATGAGTTAAGAAGAAATAGGCGAATGAATTAAAATTTTCAGATATATTTCCTGATTCGATGACGTCATAACTCATCATTCATTTGGTCTGTATTTATACTGCAAAATTCATTATTTGTCCAATCATGTAATATACCGTATTAAGAGCTTGAATAAGTTTTACACGTTTATACAATGTTACACATAAATGTCAGAACGCCGGTTGTCTTGAAACATTTGATGCACTGAAAATATTGAGTTTCATAAAATTTCATTCATTTTCCAAATTATTTTGACTATTAAATCCTAAATTCATATTTTTCAAGATTTTTTTTTTAGAAAGACATAGTTTGAATTTATGTAAACATGCAGAGGGTAATCTAAATACACTATCATAGAGATATCCTGGTTTAAATATTGAAGAAATCATATTGGGGGTCGTAACATTTTATAGCACTGTACAGTGTACACATTATTAGTCGTGCATCTAGCTTTAACGTCATCAGCTGCCAATTTGCCAAGATATTTAAACATTCAGAAGCTTATTAGTTGTCTGATTTTACACAAACTCTTCTTTTTCGTTCTGTTCATTTGATTTTTCTGCTACTGCTGAGAAAATATAATTTTTAATAGACTCTTCTTATAAGAATTTGTGTCCATTACGTCCTATGAGTGCCAAATTTAAGATATACATCTTGTTCATGTATTCTTGTAACCTAAAGCTAATTTTATGTATCAATAATGTAATCTACATTTATGATGACTCTAATTTTGATGAATTATTGCAAGTATGAAATATATTCTAAAGTTTTTTAAAATAAGCAACAGACTTTTATCCTTTGATATACAGTGGTTAGGTGGGAGTTTGCAAAAGATTTTGTTGGGAATGTTATGAAACACAAGGGACCCGACAACGTCTATTTTGTGTCTCTTTTCGTGGGGGAAAAATCAGTAATGTGAGATACAGGGTAAGGTAACACAGCATATGCCATAATTTTAATCTGATATATAGCTCAACAAAAGAGTCGAAAAGTTCGACTGACTACGTCTATGTTGATGAAATTAAACTCATTTGTCTCACTAATAAAGAAATATTCTTTTCCCTTATAGTCATGGTAATAATTTTGATAATCATTCCCATTTCCTTGGTGTAAGATTATTATTGATAACCAGACATATATTTCTTAAATTACTTAATGTGAATATGTGGGTGTGGGTGTGTCTGTGTGTGTGTGTGTGTGTGTGTGTGTGTGTGTGTGTGTGTGTGTGTGTGTGTGTGCGTGAGTAAGTGTGTTTATATGTGCGTGGGGTGGGGGCGTGTGTGGGGGTTGTCTGCACGTTTCTGTGTAAAATGTTCGTAATCGTCAGACTTCGAAGAATAATCTGTTTCTGACTGGCTTAATACCAGCTGCTCACTCACTATATATTTGTAGTATGACTGGGCTCGGAATACATTACTGGCATTGCGTTTTGGGTGGGCTAAAAGTGTAGCTGGGGCCAAAAATGATGTAATTACGTTGCCTAAATATTTCATACCTGATTCTAAAAAAATATGAACGTTTCTCATAAAGCGAAAGACAACTTGCATGACGACTAGAACCGTTTATTTGCTCTTTAGTGATCCGCATCATGTCAGTGAATTTTGGTAACTTTTATACGGTTACCTTATATATATTTTTACCTCATTTACGTCAGCAAAGAAAGCAAGACAACATTCAGCACCCAGCCACCCCCACACCCCCACCCCCACCAACTCATCTTTCGCGACCGAGTTCATCCTTTTCATTCTTTTCATTATTAGCCAATAACAGACCAGCAAAAACAATCGCGCGAACACTCACACACACACACACGCACACACACACACACACATACATACCTACATTATGTACTCATACAATATGCATATAAACACACACATATCCACTCCAACATCGAAAGTTGCACACACAGATGAAGGACTTCAGACTGCAGATAAAGCTCATCTTCTCTGCAGTGACTGGGGGAAAAAATCGGGCTACCCTTCAACGATCAACCCTCTGAAACTGACCGAACCCGAACTTTTTCTTTTCACTAAAAAAAAATAAATAGTAGAGTTGTAGGTATTCATTAGAACCGGATAATTTATCTTCGGATGTTCACTGGAATATCACACCCTTTTTAGTATTCTTTTCTTCATGATATGTGTTTCTTGTGAGCGACTATTAAAAAAATATATATATATATATATTTTTGGCATGCAAATATGTCTTTTGGGGGAAGGGAAGGGCTGGTACTCTAAATAATTGTGCTCGACTATTTCATGAAGAGCTGTTCACAAAATTTACTACATCAATTCATTCTCTTTCATACTACAAGAAGCAAAAAAACAACTTTTTGTAAAAATTAGGTGTTGAAAATTTCAACAATTCGCTGCTTCTTTTAAATTCTGATTCTTGTCTACAAATTTCAACAAATAAGGTTGTGCAAAGAGATATAAGACGAATCACACATGGGAAGTTTGTGACAAATGTAAAATATAATTTACAATACAGCAATACAAGAATACGACTATTAAAACTGAGTAAAAAAGCCATGCTCTAAAATATAAAACGTAAACTAAATATAAAGCTATAAAATTGGCAAGTCACCATTGGTTTACAAATCAGCAATTCAGGTAAAAAATTCTGAAGGAAACATCTGATTACAATAGAAAATGAATGTGCTCTATGATGAAAGACAGAGTAACAAATATCGAGCAGTTCATAAATATAAGCTTAAACACTTACAGAAGATGCATGATATACATAGGCAATGCTACATGGGCGACGGAATTACATGCCATTTTGAGCTACACTTTTATCTTTTATAGCTCAGTTACAGACTATCAGATACTGATCAAACACTGATTTAGTATAATGTAGTATAAAGGAAGCGCTAGAAGAAGCAAAGAAACATGTACATTGTCCACAAGCATGGAAACAAGGTATGAAGAATTTTGGTAACGGAATTACACCATAGAATTTGGTCATTCAATAGCAGTCCATATAATTTGTAAAAAATCATATATTGTATATTTCTTAAGAGAAATTTTCAAGCGGCTACGTTACACGGTATATACTTCACATATTGTGAACAAATTATCCACAATATACTGACTCTGAGAAAAATTAGAGGCACTTTAAAAAAATATTTCCAGATTTTTCTCAAGTGCAATTGCCCAACTATATCATGACAGTGATCATTCAGAAAGTTAACAAGTAAACAATAAAATCTATATTAAAATATTTAAGACAAACTGAATAGTCTCAAAGATAACACATAAATATCATCATCAATAGGAACGTTATTTAACTACATATATATATTTTTTTCATATGTAACAAAATAGTGACACTTTTCCTGGATTCATATAAGCATACAACACATTATTACCCAATATATTATGCACTGATCAACACTTTGTTCGTATCTGACAATTTACAATAAAAATATAAAATGGCAAGCAAATACTACAATATATAACATGACCTGTAGAGATAACACTTTCGTGTTCAGTAAAAACGCTCTCTTGAAAAGTATGAGGATCGTGATGCTTTAAGGTATGACATATAATTATGTCAATTATATTTCCTAAGCCCTATTACTAAAAAAAAGTAAACGCAACTCAATTTTCAGCCATCAGGAACGTGTATTTCAGACTTGCTTTTTATTTTCTGAGTTGCGTTTACATGCAACTTTTTATGCAATAGGACCTAGGAGTGACATCAAAATGCGTCAGGAATCCATGAATATGCATATGCGAATTGAACATGTGACTGGAATGACATTACAATGGATAGCTGTTATGTACATAGATAACTCGAAATTTCAACTTTAGTACACAACTTGATGCTGCGCTGTATAAAAAATACAATAATCCTAAAGAAAATGTAATGCTGTGCAATGATCTCAAATGCTATATTCAACCCCTGATCAGTGAATATCTGTATGATATTGTATTAATCTAACTCTATGACAGTGAACACTTGACAAAAACATTCATAAACATGACAGTTTTATAAGACCATTGCTAACATATGGCAGTTACATAAGCTTTGCATTGCTAATAGCCCCATCAACCAATATTTATTTTGTTTAGATAAACAATTTATTTTGTTTCATCTGCATGTAATTCCTTAAATCTGAAATAAAGTTTGAGTGAAGATTGAATATTCTGAGACAAATGAGACTTTAATATGTGCAATTAAATTGTATGAATGTTTCTTGAATATACTTCTATATTGCATCAAAATTCGTGAGACAATTGATTCATGAAAAGTAAATATCATTTATTACCACTTAAATGGAATGTTAAAAAATGGTCAAAATCATTCCTCTTCAATACAGGAATTATAATCCAGTATCAAATGTTAAAGGGGAACTTCACCCAGACATTGATACACTCTCACGACTCAGTGGATGAAGAAAACTACAATGATCAAACTGAAAATTTGAGCAAAATCCAACAATCCATTCAAAAGTTATGAATTTTCAAAGTTTTGATTTAAACCCTTTATGGGCTCCTTAAATTGGCAACATACAGGCACAAAATGCCTGCCAACACGGAGTTACTCTCTATTTACTTTGTACACAGAATTTCACATTTTCTTTTTTCTAGAAAAGTAGACGTCATTTTACGTTTCTCTCAAAGTATGATATTGACATTTTAATTCTGCATGCATTTGGGAAGAAACTTATTGATTCTTCATTTCTTTTCTCTAAAAGGAACAAAATTTGAAATTCTATGTACAAAGTGAATGGAGAGTTCTCCATGTTGGCAGCCATTTTGTGCCTGTACGTTGCCAATTTAAGAAGCCCTTGAGGGGTGTAAATGAAAACTCTGAAAATTCATAACTTTTGAATGGATTGTCGGATTTTGCTCAAATTTTCAGAGATTGATCATTGTATTTTTCTTCATCTAATGAGAGCACATCAATGTCAAAGTGAAGTTTCCCTTTAAGTAACTGCTTTGAATTGTATACCGAGCTTTAAGCTTTTACAGAAACTGTAGACATTGTGAAGAGACATCCTCGTTCCAGTAGTCAATGGGTTAAAACCTAAATGCCTGAAATTACCATACTAATGGTTTCTTGTTTAAAAAATAACCATATTTTTCTTCAAGTTTGGTACAGTGGAACCTCATTATAAAGAAGTCGGCTATAGCGAGATACCTGTTATAACAAGGTGATTTTATTAGTCCCGGCTCTTTATAGTTCTTTGTTTTTTATCCTGATATAGCGAGGAACCTGATATAACAAGACAATTTTCATGGTCCCAAGGACATTGTTATAAAGAGGTTTAACTGTAAAAAAAAATCAATACTCATTAGGTTACAGTAAATTAATAGATCCGGAAGAGCCCCAAATTGCTGCAAAGGTGAACAAAAATGGATATTATATCCATGGTTGTTAGAAACATAACGAGAGCCTTTTTTTGTGGCTTTCATCCAGTCATAGTTATTAAAACAAGATTAATTCTTTTCATCAGTTCAGGATTTCAATAATCACAGTAAAACAATATCCAGCTCTACGATTCACAACATTGTAGCAGTGGATAAAATAGATAATGGAAACCCCCAAATCAGTAGAGAAACCCAGGAATTCACGACAAAGTTACCAAAAAACTTGATTTTTAACATATAGTACATTTCACTATTCAAATTCTGAAACACGATATAAGATTGTTAATATCCCAATTAGTTTAAATGAGCTATGATATCATACTTGCTTGCATATGATTTATACAGTGTGAGATAGCAATTACCCTATGAAGTTGATCAAATTTTGAGGAGTAGAAAATATCCAATGCTATTGTGCCCAATATCTCTTGAGCAATAAACCATTAAAGCATTTATTTGTAACCATAGTATTTCTTCGCAAAAGCTGCTCCTTTTCCTTTTTTGCCCATTAAGGCAGATTGTGAGGACTTGCTCTGTGCTGATTGGAACTTTGAGGCAGACAAATTAGATCTCAGGTTATATGCAGCAGCACACTCATCATCCTGGAGAAAAAAAAATAGAAAATTAAAATTTCATTACAATTTCATCCATCTCTATAACACCAGCTATTAGGATGTTTTCAATTTCAGTCAACTGTAACAAAGGGCGCGTCGACCGGAAGAAGTATGGCATAGTTTTGCGCGTCTGCTCATTGTCGCTTCACAGGTGGTTGCGTACTTTACAACGAGCAGACGCGCAAAACTATGACGTGCCAATTCTGGTTGATTGTGAATGAGACGGTGACGAATGAAATCGAAACCTTCATATTATCATAGCCACATCTTAGGCACCGTTGATTACTGTTGCAAAGGGGGATTTAATCTCCTCCTGCTAGAAAATAGAATACCAAATTCTGTTGAATTATATACCACTTAAAACCTTGTATGAGAATGCAGCATTTAAACAAGTTAAAACACTATGTGTTCTTTCATATATGGATGTTTGATTATCTTCTTGAAATATTGTCTTTAAATGTAGTTTTCTCGAAACAAATTATCTGTTCATGGAATATTAAAAGAAAAGACTACCCCCAAATAATGTTTTTAAATAGGAGCAGAAAAATGAGCGGTGCATAAAAACGAAGAGTTTCACGAAAATCAGAAAATAATGAGAGGGTTACAATTTTTTTTTTATCATATGAAAAACTAGGGAAATAGGTGACAATTTCTATACCAATTGGCAATTTAATTATGTCATGAATGCACTACTCCCCATTTATAAATGGGGAAGTATGCATCCATGATATAATTAAATTTATACTGAAAAAAATTGATATGTGGCCAATTTCATTATTTCAGAACATGAACCAAGTTCACATTTTCATATTGACATATACAACTTCTACATAATTGAAATTCACTATTTTTTTTATTTCTAATTACATGTACTCAATTATCATGAATATCTTAGTTCTATCAGTTATCTGGTAAAATTCACACACAATCAGTGGACAAAGGGGAACAATAGAAAGCTCTTACAATGAGGAAAATTCCCTAAATCTGGAATAAAAGATAAAAAAATATCCTAAAAGGGACTGAAAAAAATATTGGTAAAGATAGAATCAGCATTGAAAGAAGGATACATGTTAGACTAATACGGTATTAAAGGTCCACTTTTATGACAATATATGTTGACTTGTGGTGATCTATGCTACCCTTAGCACTGTCTTTGTGAGTGAGAGAGCTCCAAAATGTTTCCCATATATTTTATAATAATTTTTCTTTATATTTTAGAGAGACATTTTGGGAACGCCCCTAAAAATTCTCTTCNTACAGTTAATGGAATGAACATCGGAACATGATGTTTTAAAGTGCCAGCAGTGGGATATCAGACCTATGCAGTGTCAGCAGTGGGATATCAGACCTATGAAGCCTCAGCAGTGGGATATCAGACCTATGCAGTGTCAGCAGTGGGATATCAGACCTATGAAGTGTCAGCAGTGGGATATCAGGCCTATGAAGTGTCAGCAGTGGGATATCAGACCTACGAAGTGTCAGCAGTGGGATATCAGACCTATCAAGCTTCAGCAGTGGGATATCAGATCAATGAAGTGTCAGCAGTGGGATATCAGACCAATGAAGCGTCAGCAGTGGGATATCAGACCTACAAATTGTCAGCAGTGTGATATTAGACCAATGAAGTGTCAGCAGTGGGATATCCGGACTATGAAGCATCAGCAGTGGGATATCAGACCTACAAAGTGTCAGCAGTGTGATATTAGACCAATGAAGTGTCAGCAGTGGGATATCAGGACTATGAAGTGTCAGCAGTGGGATGTCAGACCTATGAAATGTAAGCAGTTGGATATCAGACCTATGATGTGTCAGCAGTGGGATATCAGGCCTAGGAAGTGTCAGCAGTGGGATGTCAGGCCTATGAAGTGTCAGCAGTGGGATATAAGACCTATGAAGTGTCAGCAATGGGATATCAGGACTATGAAGTGTCAGCAGTGGGATATCAGACCTACGCAGTGTTAGCAGTGGGATATCAGGCCTATGAAGTGTCAGCAGTGGGATATCAGACCTATGAAGTGACAGCAGTGGGATATCAGGCCTATGAAGTGTCAGCAGTGGGATATCAGACCTATGAAGTGTCAGCAATGGGATATCAGGACTATGAAGTGTCAGCAGTGGGATGTCAGACGTATGAAGTGTCAGCAATGGGATATCAGACCTATGAAGCGGCAGCAGTGGGATATCAGGCCTATGAAATGTAAGCAGTTGGATATCAGACCTATGAAGTGTCAGAAGTGGATAATCAGACCTATGAAGTGTCAGCAGTGGGATATCAGGCTTATGAAGTGTCAGCAGTGGGATATCAGGCCTATGAAATGTAAGCAGTTGGATATCAGACCTATGAGATGTAAGCAGTGGGATATCAGGCCTATGAAGTGTCAGCAGTGGGATATCAGATCAATGAAGTGTCAGCAGTGGGATATCAGCCTTATGAAATGTAAGCAGTGGGATATCAGACGTATGAAGTATCAGCAGTGGGATGTCAGACGTATGAAGAGTCAGCAGTGGGATATCAGACCAATGAAGTGTCAGCAGTTGGATATCAGCCCTATGAAGTGTCAGCAGTTGGATATCAGCCCTATGAAGTGTCAGCAGTGGGATGTCAGACATATGAAGTGTAAGCAGCCTCTACATTAGAGAGCAGAGAACAACTTTCGGAAGTTCTAAGATTTTTGAAAAACTACTTACATGTGACCTCTGGCATTTGATTTATCGCCCTTCTCTCCAATCTTTGCAGCCTCCTGAACAGTAGCCAGGCCAGTTACAGCAGCATTCATCTCCTGAAAATAAAAGGAAAATGAATCATGACTCCATTCTAGAACGTAAAGTATTTTTCATTCTACAAAATGTAAAAATCTCCTTTTTATCTGTAAATGCCATATAACTTTACTTTATTTGATGCAAGAAACAGTTCTTCTATGCTATAACGAGTAGTTAAACTTGGTTTTGTTCTCAGAAATAGTCTGATACATTTAATCTTATCAGGTCATCTCAATATACATGGTTTTCTCCCAGTCTGTCATTATATGGGGTTACTAATGTAGGTTTCCCCTGTACTGTTCCGAAAAAAACCTCATAAAAGTAATACTCTCCCTCACACCATTAAAAAAAAAGAAGAAAGATTACTTACAGTTTCCATGGCTGCCCTGTCAGCGGTTGTATCACGCTCTTGAGTGATAGTCCTAAGGAATCGGCGTCCATCCGTCTTGGTGTAACGAATTTCAACCTACAGAGGCAAAGATACAATTTCCTTGAGTTAAATCCACCTGGGAGACATGTATGAAAATAATATTACATTATCCAGATTTTTCCCCTTATCACAACTTAGTCCATTGACTACTGAGACCAGGTAGTCCGTCCACATGGCCTATAGGAGTTGGAGAATTCCGAAGTCAAGGGGTTAAAATTGCTACAGGGACATAGAATCCCATTCAACTATGGGGATACACTATGATCCATGGATTGTCAAAATATTTTTGAAGGATAATGCATCTTCTATTAATTCCTTAAATTTTGCTTAAACTTTCGGTTTGTTCAAATACCTTTTCTCAAATCACTGAGGAAACGATGATTACAAGTGTGGGATCCTTGGATTGTGGATTTTCTCAACACTTGATGGATAAAATTCCTTGAGTAAGGAGCTGTTGTTCAAAAGTTGCAATTGATCGCAAGTTGCAGTTGATCAGAATACGCCAATCAAAATCATTGTTTCATGCACATCTTGTTAAATGCGCACTCCGCGCATGAATGAGAATGCACATTACAATTTGCAAAGTTGCAGTTGATTTGCAGTGATTATGAGCAACACCCCCTCAGAATGATAGATCGTTTTAAAAATGCAAGGTGTGATCTTTTTATACTGCCTTAAAAATATTTGTCATTTGTACTCTGGAATGTTCCTGTCTGTAACTGCACTTAATTTGGGGAAATTTTAACAACAAATAGATGAATTAAAGATGTCTAATTTTTTTATCATCTCAATATTTTGTAGCAGTACCTTTAAACCATCGATTACTGGAACTGGGTAGTCCATGTACAAAGTCAATGGAAATTACAGAATTCAGTAGTCAATGGCTAAAGAATCATGTTTGACAGTGGCCTTGGAGGTTTTACCTGGAAAGGAAGTTTGCCCTGCTCAGTTTCCATCTTCTGGCCTGATTTAAGCTTGAAGCGGAAGGTCAGATCTGTGGAGCGATGGACGTTGCCCATGTTCAGGGTCAAGCGGTTGCCATCTTGGATAACCTGGTAAAACAAAACAGGAAAACAATAAACTAGAAATTCTATGAAAATAAAAGATATATCTGGATATGATTTTAAATGGTTTTCTTTGAATATATGAATAATTGGGTAATTTTATGAACACTTTGTATGATGTGAACAATGGAAATCTTATCAATTGCTACTGTCCCACTTGTACACAGTTTATTTTTCTGTAATAGATTGGAATATAACAATTATCAAGAATATCGGAAACAGGAAAAGCAGGTTCTTCTAATATTCACCACATACAATATCACAAACAATAATAAAGTCAATTTTATCAATTTTTGGCCGAAATAAACCATGTCTTTGATTGTCAAAAAACAACAGTATAATCATCTGAATGCAAGTTTCGTACAAAAGTATTGGTAACTAGGACAAACATTTTCGCTTGTCCTACCTAGCAACAAACACTGCAAGTTGATCATCATTCAAATAAAAATTGAAAATTTGACCAAAAATTATAACATAACTAAAACCTTCATGAATGATAAAATAAACCACAAATATATTCAGAATCAATCATGAGAAAATGATTACTGTATGAGCAGAAAATTTCAGGGTGGTTTCATTTTTGCAAATTTGACAATCTTAGTCTTTCCACTCTGCATGATGTACATACATATGTGCACAAAGCACTATCAAGACGTGAAAATAACATCACACTAATGTGTAAATCTGGTCTGATATCACAATATATGTACGCTGATATACTGTAGTACATAATAAACAACATCTATATAGCGCTTAATATGAAGTGTTTCTATTAAAGCGCTCTGTGTATTATTATTATCCAGGTATAAAATAGCTACCATTTGGCGCTCACTGCACTCAAGGAATTTCTTCCTAACATGGGTTGAGTGCAGCAGTGTGGATGAATGTCTTGCTGAAGAAAATTAATGCCATGGGTGGGTTCGAACCTACGACCCTCAGGTTGAAAGGCGAGTCACAACCACTACACCACGAAGCCTACAAATATTGGCTTATATACAAATAGGCAGAAGTTGTATCTCAATGAACTTTAGCAACCTACCCCTTCAGTCATGGACTCATCGAACTGGAGGATGGGGTGGAGGACGAGTGTGATCTCAACGTGGGTGGCGATGACTGGATCCTGGCCGATCTGTCGGATCTGTCTGGTCAGCTCATGGGGGTCGAGGAGATTGAGGTTGCCCCCGGTGATGGACACAGTGTTGCTGATGTGCTCCATCTGTAGGCTAGAGTCGGTCTGGATTCCAATGATGGAAATAGTCGTCTGTTGCTCCTTGGCGATGTTACCAATCTGAAGTGGATATAAGTTAATTTAAGGACTCAAATCTAAATCGCCTACTTTAAGCTTTCTTTCGTAAAATATTA
Source organism: Temnopleurus reevesii (assembly GCA_036244855.1). Lineage (NCBI taxonomy): Eukaryota > Metazoa > Echinodermata > Echinoidea > Temnopleuroida > Temnopleuridae > Temnopleurus > Temnopleurus reevesii. The sequence continues at coordinate 34,718 of BQKZ01003533.1, forward strand.
TTACTTCAATAATACAAACAAGTTTATTTATACAAATATTTTGTCAAGTGACAAAAAAAATAGCTAAATGATAAGGCCTATGGAAGAATTATTCTCGTGACTTTTTTTTCAATAAAGCCCCACAAAAGTTGTTTGGTTGTCATCCGATGACCAGCCCTAGGAAAATGAGAAAGTACAAGGGAATTAATATCATGTTTTTTTCCTATGAGAAAGTATATGGTTCAGCTCTTTTAGAGACCAATGTTTTAATTTCTATCCTCGTGCATATTCTGGGCTGTGTTTCATAAAGCTGTACGTAGATCTACGCTCGACTGTACGAACAAATTTTGATCCTTTCTTCTGTGCACTTCAGTGCCAGGATGTGTATGGTTGATATAAACCTATTGTTCAATACTTGGCCTGTGGAGCTGATCATTGAGTGCGAAAAAGGATAGCCAGTCAATCGTACAGTCATGCATAGATCAACGCATAGCTTTATGACACACAACCCTAAAAACGATTAGCAACTCTCCATAAGGCTCAACAACTTACCTGTCGGTAGAAGCTTATGGCCTCTGAGTGGTCTCCATTGCGACCATATCCAAATGATCCAACTCCAACGTTGGGCTCACCATCGGTGCAGAGAACAATCTCGGAGCCAGGTTCCTTGGCAAGCAGACCGACACAGACGCTCAGAGCAGGACCGAGGGCGGTGGACCCAGCAGTACTCAAGCCTGATACCTCCCTCTTAAGGTCTCTGTTTGAAGAACATTTACAGAAATTTAGAAATTTAATTTGAAGAGTGAATTAAAAAAAAGTTCCTATGATCACTGACTGGGCAACCCTACTGAAGCAAAAACAAATAAATCCAAACATTTCATAGTAACAAACACAATAATCTAGTGTACTTGATACTAGGCACTGGCAATAACTGCCAAGCAAGCGCATTCCAAGGAACGATTTCCTGCCAGGTATCCATTTTCACATGGGTTGAGTACAGTACGGTGTGGATAAATTACTTGCTGAAGAGAATTGACACCATGGGTGGGATTCGAACTGGCGCCCTTCGACTTAAAAGGTGAGAGTCAAAACCACTATATTACGACGCTTCCACATTTGCATTTTTTAACAAATACAAGCTCCCATGAATGTTCCTCTTATGTTAAAATACACAGGAAATTGATTCAATTTTGAGACCATAAACTGGACTGCGATCTGTTCCGTATCATCACCTCCATTCAGAGTTAATGCAACACATCAAGGGTTAACGTTTGGAATAATATACACAAAAGTTAATTGAGTGTGCATCCGTATAAGGCCAAGAAAAAAATGTTTGAATGCCCTTCGGTGCCATTTTTGAAAAAAAATGTATAGGTTGGTTGGAAAAAGTTTTTTTTAATATTTCGAACACAGTTTACCCAATACCTGAGAAAAACAAGACTAGGAAGAGACGAAAAATGTAAAGAGTATTTGAAAATGTCTTTCAGATCACATTTCGTATGATTATTTATAATCTTACTATTTTTTATTTTTCAATTTTAGTGACAAGCGACGAAAAACGTTCAGTTCATTTTTAGGGGGTTAGTCGGCAGAGGAGAGCATTCAAGCAATTTTTTTACCTACTAGAGTGATCCTGATTAAGGATTTTTAACTCTACTTTTTTGTGGTACCTACCCGACGGCAGCACGGACAGGACGGATGTTAAAGCTTGAAGCAAGGTCCTTTCCCTGCTGAATGAGTGCATTCATGTCATCCATTGGATCAGAAACGCTCCTCTTCGTCTGGCTCCCGTCACCACGCACCTTCACCTGGCTCTCAAAGGTGACAATGCCAACTCTCTTCTCGCTCTCTTCGTCCAGTTCGAAGAAATCTAGCTGTCTGTAAGGCCATAAAAACAAATTCATAGGATTAATCCCACTGCTGATGCCAAGTTTCATGCCACACATTAAAATGATCTGAGCCCTGTTTCAGGATACTCGAAATTATGACAACTTTGACTTTAATGGTAACTTCCATGTCAACAGTGTGTAACAGCCAATCAGCATCAATAATTTCACAGTACTTACAATTGACTGCAAAGTTATCATATTTTATGTTTTACACAACGGGCCCAAGAAGTTTGCTTCTCTGTGCACGTTCAACCCCCCCCCCTTCAAAAGGAATAATTCTAACTCTTTTCTCTCACTCTTCATCCAGAAATCTAGCTGTCTGAATGAGCAATAGCAAAGTAAATATGAGTAATCCTGCTGCTGCCAACACTTTCACTAGATATCAATCTTGACCATAAAATTGACAGAAGTTATTCTAAACTTTTCTCATTTTCTTCAGCTTGACGTAATTTAACTATTTTTCTGTAATAGTATCCTATTTACCATGACGAACATTAATCCCGCCAACTGCTGGCACAATTTTCCTGATTTGGAGATGATTATATCTTCATTTTCTAAAGACACTATCAACTATTCTAAAACTTACGTTTCCAACTGTTTCTCTCGATCTATTTCCCATTTATAGAAATCTAACTTTCTCTAGGACCAATAAAAAATTAATAGTAATCCCACTCCTGACACCACTCTCCAGGTCATGCTTTTTTAATAAATGATCTTGAATTCATTCCTATAAACAACATCACCTCTTATCTACAGTGAGATTTCCAAATCTCTTCTCATATTTTCTTATTCATCTAGCTTAAATATCAAACACTAAATAGTTCTAAGTTTACTTCCTGGAACATCATCATCTTCTCCAACACATGATAAATCTCTTCTCTTTTTCTTCTATTCATCAAGCTCAAAAAGACCAACATATAATGATTAATATTAATCTCACTCCTGCCACAATTTTTCATTCAATAAAATAAATTGAAAAAAATTTGAAATCTTTTTTAAAGGATCATGATCACATCTTGCAAGTTTGGCCAGGATCAACTTCTTTGTAAGCTAGTGATCACATTTTGATAGTGCAACCACAAATCATTTGGTAAGATTGTAAATGTGGCTAAAACCTCTGGTAAGCTAGTCAATACTTTTTGCAAGAGTAGTGACAAAAGATTAACTGATGACCTCCAACAATCTCCACTGATATTAGCAGGAATTACCTTTTACAATAGGTATGATCCAATTTTCAACTACAGTGTAGATCCCAAATTAACAAACTCATCTTAATTCTTTTAATAGTTACAGCAAGAGAGCAATTATCCTGCAGATGCAGACGAGCAATCGAATATGAACTCTATAATGGCTTTTGTCGACCAGGGGCCGATTGCTCGAAATGGTCTTAGCTATCCTCTTCTTGCTATTAAAGACGTCTTGACTTCTTGTGCCATCCTCGTAACATAGTCATTAGCGTCTATACGACTATGTTGAGAGGGTGGCGCAAGAACTTAAGACGCCTTAGCATGAAGAGGATAGCTAAGACTATTTCGTACAACTGGCCCCAGAGTCATATATTATGGCTTGCTTCTGTCGGCTCTGGTCGACAAGTAGTAAAGCACACAATAGAAAGAGCACAAATACATTGAATGGATAAACACTTGCTTTGTTCCTGTGCATTGATGCGTTCTACATACACAAAACTGTCCATTCATGTTGTGTGCATGTGTCGTTTACACCTTTTTATTGTTTGCTGGAAATCTAAAGAAAACATAGTATGCCTTATTATTTCTCTCATATACACCTTCAAAAACTCAGCAGCCTAGGGTTGCATAATACAGCAGGTAAAGATTTAAAAGCAACGTACCTGGTGACAGCTTGCTTCATACACTCCAGGCGAGAGACAGACGTGTTTCTCTGACCTCGTTGAGCCATCCAAGCAGCTGCAAAAAATAATCATGAAAAAAAATATATGAATAAAAAAATATCATTCATCTTAAATCTACTAAAAGTAATAGGGTGGTCACACCTACAAGCTGATTCCATCCTGAACAAATTATGGGTGCAGTTTCAGACAGTGAATATTTGAGTCTTATCAACTTTATATTCAGCTAATGAGCTTCAGACACTACGCAAAAAAAGTAGTAATTGACTAGTCAATGACTACAGACTTTGTACCTTGCAGACTCCTCATCACCATCATGACAATAATAATAATAATAATAATAATAAAAACAGGCATTCATAGAGCGCATAATCAGGCAAACTGTTCTATGCGCTTCACGTTATTTTCGCGTCTCCTAAGTTCAAAGTCTGAAGTTACTGTGTAGATAAATATGTCTTTAGCTTGCGCTTGAACACCAATTCAAGAGAGTTTGATTACCAAAGTTCATGTGATGGGCTGCTTCATGTCTTCGGTCCTTATAAGTCAAAGCTGCATTCACCTTTTTTAGAACAAACCATAAGAATATTCAAAACCAGACAGTCTTTACTGGAGCGGAGGTCGTAGTTTGAGCAATTAAGGGCAATCTGGCGCGATTTTAGACATATAATTAAAGATGATCAGTGCAACTTTATAGGTAATTCATTTTTCAACTCACAGCCAATGCAGCTGCTTCTGTAAAGGAGTTGCCCTGTCATATTTCCCTACTCTCAACACAATTCTGGCAGCCCGATATCGAATGGCATTAAATATTGGATTAATGTACATACCTTGAAGCATGGGAAGCTCAGTTTTTTGCGCCATGGAGCCACTCATGTCGACGCAGTAGAGGACGAGACCAGGATGAGAGGAAGGTTTGCCCTCGGCCTCTTTCTCTTTGTCTTCAGCCGATTTCTCTGGCGCAGCAGCAAGAAGATAATCGACACTCGTCGTCTTAGGAACCTGTAGAACATAGCATGGGAAGGTAATTATGAACCAACATGTACAAAAGTCAGCATTCTCGTGGAATAGTCCATCCTTCCATAGACTTGTGTTCATTTCATCAACGGCGGTGGACTCATTGAATCTCCATAGACTTTGTACATCAAAGAGACATGCACGGGCTAGAGAGGCAGCTTATTTCACGAGATGGCCAGAAAGTCAGCGCGAGAAAAAGGAAATGAGGACCTTTAAAAATTGCATGAACAAGGCATTAGGTGCCTACAAGTTAAACACAAAAAAGAGCATGAAAAACTGGGAACCTACAAAACACAGCATGATAAATACAACTAGATGAATCCTCGACCGCGCACGGTCGAAATTTATGCCTCCGCCATCACACAATCAGAAAGATATTTACGGCTTTATTGTTCCATGCCATCAGAAATCAAAAACATTTTTCAAATTTTGGGCACTGCAACCTTTGACCCTTTGAACCCAAAATCTCATCAGTTCTTCCTCACATGCTTATACATAATTAAGCTATACACTAAGTTTGAAAGAAATTGGTTCAATTTTTCTGTTATAAGTTATAACAATAATGAGCTTTATCAGGTTTTTCTGATTGGTGACATTTGACCTTTGACCCACTGAACCCATAATCTAATCAGTTCATCCACACATGCTTATACATACTTGAGCCAAGTTTGGTCAAAATCTGTACAGCAGTTCTGAACTTATTGCATTAAAAATCTATTTTGGGTAATTTTTTACAAGTTTTCTGGCCCTGTGACCTTTGACCTTTGACCTTTGACCCATTGAACTCAAAATATAATCAGTTCATCCTCACATGCTTATACATACTTGAGCCAAGTTTGGTCAAAATCTGTACAGCAGTTCTGAACTTATTTGCGGTAACAATTTTTTTTGGTGATTTTTTACAAGTTTTTTGGCCCTGTGACCTTTGACCTTTGACCCATTGTACCCAAAATCTAATCAGTTCATCCTCACATGGTTATACGTACTTGAGCCAAGTTTGGTCAAAATCTGTCAAGCGGTTCTGAACTTATTGCGGTAACAAGGTCCGGACGGACGCACGGACGGACGCACACACGCACGCACGGACACACGGACGCACGCACGGACGGACAACCCGAAAACATAATGCCTCCGGCACCACCTTACGGTGGCGAAGGCATAAAAATGGCATGAAAAGGGCAATTCGGAACCTTAAGAAAGGGCATAAAAGGGCTAATTAGGTGTCTACAAGAGCACACCCCATGAGAAGCGTAGTCAGGATTACGTCAAACACCTCAACATTCATGACAAAATTTTAATTGTGTGATTATAAAGTTTTGCAAGGCCATTTTTTGTATTTTAAGTCATTAAAATTGGAACTTGATTGAGATAGAATTGAGTTTGTCTTTGGAAACTTCAAAACACAACATGACAGTAGAAACCTACAAGACAAGGAAATGAAACGTTTCAATGCAAAATGTTGCTTGCATAACAGCTCAGTTTTGAAAGGCTCACTTTCTCACTAGAAGCTATTGAAATAAAAAATTGTCTAATATCATTTATTGGAATAATACATTTGTTGAAACTAATGTGAAACATGTAAAACACAAATAAAATTACCTCTTCATCCACAATATCCAGATTTCCATTCTGCTGGCCACAAAACTCACTGGAAAATAAAGAAAATAATATAAATGAGATGTACCAGTAGGCAAAACAATCGATTGGTTACCATCTTCCGACAAACCATCTGAAAATGGCCTAATCTGAATTTTGTCTTTCTTTCTTAAATTTTTCACTTGAATAAAAGAGTTACAGTGACCGATGCTGTTTTTTTAAATGGCATCAAAGGGCAACCATACAATTTGGGGGTGCATTAATGGGATGCGCCAGAAAAATTTGATATCACAAAAATTGCCAGAAATTTAGCGATGGTTAACGTCAATGCTAAGTTCATATCTACCCCAGATGATTATTAACCTTTTGTGTGCTGATTTGATCTACAGTGAAAAGTAATGGCAATCAAGGAATTTATTCTAGATCCTGAATTCTCTATTCCTTCATAAAAACTAATAGATATCCTATAAATGTTCCTTGAAATTAAAAGTCCATTTTCAGTTTCTCTACTCAGATTATGCCTCAGTAAATTAATCATTACAAAAATTGTTGAATTTAATCTACCCAAATGTACAAAGTTACAACATCAGCGCTTAAAGGGTTAATTGCACGCACTCAAAAGTTAAGCACTTGCTATTGCAAACTCCTGCTATTAAATAAACCTCAATCTTACCAGCTCCAATTTCGCTGCTCCTCATTCTCCACTGCTTCCAACCTGGACACATGGGATAGCATGATATTGCATCGGGAGCAGCGAACTGGGTCCCCCGTCATGATGACAGGGTCCTCTTGGAGTGAGCCGAGGGAGAGCAGGATCACGTTGGCATCGGCACGACGATGAGATTTGGGGGCGGGGACCTTCGGAGGACCACCTCCACGCAACCGTTGTTGTTAAGGCATCGGACTTTGTGCCATCAATGATGAGCGCATCTTAGGGGCTATTCAAAGATAAAAGCACAAGGCTGGTCAAAGTCTTTCCCTTTGTTACTTAGTGGAAGTGTCATGATACAGCGGTTCTAACTCTTGCCTTTCAACCAGAGGGACGTAGGTTCGAATACCACTGATGGCATTAATTTCCTTTTGCAAGAAATTCATTCACATTGTGCTGCACTCGATCCAGGTGAGGTAAATGGGAACGGCAGGAGGAAATTCCTTGTAATGCGGAGGGCCGTAATGGCTGCCAGATAAAGCCGGATAATACTTAGTGTAAAACTTTCAGCACCATGAGCACCGATAATGTTGACTTGTACGCTATACAAGTAGCCACCATTATAATAATTATTCGACACAACAAACAATATGAGCCCCCCCCCCCTTTTTTCATGAAGACTGGCAGTTTAATACTTTGTAACTAAATTACAAGTTTCTTTGCTATATGCATGAATTAACATATAAAAGGGAATGTCATTCTTTAAAAATCCAACAGGATTTCTTGTTAACAAACAGAAAATATCCATTTGTTGTCAATGTTTCTCTAAGACTCTGTTGGACCATTAAAAGTCAATTTATGCTATATTAAATACTATTAGAGAGATTCTATTAAAATCAACAGAGCTCTGTTAGACCACCAGAATTAAATTACAGACTAACAGACCTGATTGCCCACAATCCAATAAAAACTAATAAAAGTCTTTCCAAACCATAGAGATTCACCAAGCCGTGATGTGCCTCAAACCTGAACAAACCTTTAGCCTTTATTTTTTTTTCAGAAGAGCAGAAAATCGTCAGAGTCACAGTCGAAAATAAAATAGGCTAATGGACCCGATTGGGACAACAAAAACCTATAATAATAATAATAATACATAACATTTATTAGGCGCTTAATACAGATGTTTCTAAGCGCACAGTATTCTGATTAAGGAAAGATTATTAACCGGTAAATTAAGTGAAGAAAAAGAGGAGGAATAGGTAACATAAAAAATTAACAAAACAAATTAACAAAAACAGAGGCGATCAATTAATTCAATGTATAGGATCCTACTGGTCCAAAGGGATTTTATAGATTGATCAAAAATTTCTCGAGTAGCATCTCTTGGATCAACAGAGATAATGTTCCACTTTCCCTATTGAGAAAAAAATCAAAACATCTATCACATTCTATAGGTTGGTCATGTTGGCCCGATAGGATTCTCTACAGGTCCACAAAGATTTCCCTGTGGTTTCTATCACACCAACAGAATCCATGTTTCACTTTCCCTATTGAAGACAACATAAAAAGATTAAATCTATGGGACCATTTCCCTACAAAGTAAAACAAAAAAATATTATTGGACCAACAGGATCCTATGGCCCGTATTCCGATAGCGAGGTTTAAGTTAACCCTGGTCTAAATCTGTGGTTTAAGTATGGGTAGCCAAAAGTGCCAAAACTTTATTTACAATGAATAATTCTTATGTTAACTGCTCTCTTTTCCCATGCTCTAATAATGTAGAAAACGATTGAAGTTTATATTTCAAGACAGTTTTAAATATTATGAGTGACAAGTGTGATGGTAAATTAAACATCAACTGTTAGAGATTCAAGCCTCTTTTGGCTTCCCATACTTAAACCACATATTTAGACCAGGGTTAACTTAAACCTCGCTATTGGAATACGGGCCTATAAGTTCAAGTTGGTCAAATTTAAAGGCCCCACTGGCCTATTCTATTTTCTACTGGGCAAGTTTCATTTGTCTTGGAAAGGATGAGTTTTTCCCTCTCTTTGAATGCAGAGAATAATATTCACGGTATCGCATTGCAATTTGCTATGCATTTTTGCAGGAGTTCTGTACAGAAGGGGTTCTGTTTAGCAAATTTTAACATAGAACTGTACAATAAAGTGTTAGAATTGATTCCCCAATGACTAAAACTGCTACTCAAATGTGAAAAGTACAATTATTCCCTGTAATGTACCGTAATTGCTTCTTACCTGCTGATTTCTTAGATTTCCTCAAACCAAAGCTAAATAATCCTTTGGACTTTTTGGCTCCTCCAGATTTTGCACCAAATCCTTTAAAAAATGAAACACATCAAACACAAAAAGTAAGTATTTTAAATAGTCTACTAAATAGGTATGCATGAACATGCTTCATCATCATGATATGGTATTTCAATCAAATTTGAACTAGCGTACACCATCATTATATCTTGGTTTTACCTCATGCAAAAGTCTAGTAACATTGCCCTCACGCTGACTCACTATCTGTACACCATCACATGGAAGACTGATCGGCCCAGCCACATGTTAGTTTCTTGGCCTTATGGAGCACAGCTTTCATTTTCTTCCTCATAGATGTTGTCAGGAAGATCTGATACTGTCAATTTCCAGCTAACTAAATTTGATTATTCAGATTCTCTATGATTAATTTACGCTTACCTGCAGAGGAGGGGACAGGTGGGAGATCTGGCACAAAGGAACCTGCGCTTCTTGGGGGCGGATTCATCTTATCATGTGGGATACCACTAACAGTGATGTGCTTGACGTACGAGTCCTCGATTGTAGGATCATAATTGTCCACGAAAATGTCTTGCATGAAACGAACAGTGATGGAGGATTTGCCAACGCCACCTCCTCCAACTACAACAAACTACAAAGAAGAGAGTAATAAATATAATCACGATCATAAGAAAAGCCTTCAGATCTCACATACCGGTCATGTAATCGTCACAAAAAAACTGCACAGGAGTAAAGCATAATTTTAAATACAAAGCTGCATAGTCAAATTTTGAGAGAAAAAAATGAATGAAATCTTTATTCTAATTAGCGGGCGCATAAGATCACATTTTATGCTCTCTTATTCACAAAACACAAGTCAGTGAGCCACGTGATCAAAAATTTGTGCACGGCAAAATGATTGCAAAATTCATCAAGGGAGGGCCTCGGAGACCTCCCCATTACCCCCTGGCCTAGTTAGAGATGAATAAAAAGAAAAAGAAACAGATGAATAATAGGAAGAAAAAGAAGGATGAAGAAACAGAAAAGAATGGGAGAAAAACAAGTTAAAAGAAAGATCTGTGACATGATCCTCACCTTGTATCTTGAGCCATATCTTGGCGTCTCTCTGACGAGTGCTTTAAAGCTCTCCTGTACATTGTGGCCCGTCTTGGCTGAAGTCTCGAAGAACACCATGTTGTACTTCCTTGCTGCTTCCTTTGCCGTATCGGCGCTTACTTTTCTCTCACTCTCAAGGTCATTTTTGTTCCCAAGCAGCACCTGAAAAGCCCCAAATTATCAAAATGGAATGGAAATTCATTAAAATCCTTATATTTTTCATTTTCAATTTACATTTACACTGCCTGTCTAAAATTCTATTCCTGTTGAACAGATATTATTTTGGGGTAGACATTTGTTTTAAGCTTTGTTTTAACCTCGTTTAGCTTTTTCTATATACTTGTGTGTTCACTTCATTTCCATGTCATTTTGCCTATGATTAATAAGATTCTGCTAGGATCGAAAGCTCAAGCTCTATTTTGACTTCACTAAGCTTGAAAGTTGTAATAATTTGCAATAATTTGACAAATAAAAACATAAAGGCAACTTCGGGTGAGTGAAACCATTTTTTAGCCTGCATAATATCTTCCCATGCTGCTAGCAGGAATTATGGAAAGCCATTGTGCTCTACAGGAGAACAGTACTAATATGGTGGACGCCCACTCAGCCATTTGACCATACCCATGGGTGTTAACTGATTTTTTTGGAATACTTTTTGTCTTTTTAAATGAAATATCTAACATATCTTTAATTGGAGGATATTTTTAGCTCTCCTCTTCTATTTCTTTAAAAAAAACCTGTAATTGGAGGAATATTTCTTAATTACCTGACGAAAAGTCAAAGATAATGATAATTTGGTTTATGCAATGTTATGCAATTATACAATTTTGTTTATGCGGTTTGGGAGCAACGTGGGATCAGCCTGTAGGTTAGACTACCATATTATCTATTCTTCTCTTCTTAAGCAAAACTTACAGCGGGGATGTGCTGTTCTCCTTTGATTTGCAGGCCGAACTCGTAGATCTTGATGGCCTCGTCAAACGATGCCTTGTCTGTGATGGAGTAGACGATCACCAATCCTTGACTCGATCTCATGTACTGAACGAAGAGAAAATGACCAGATATTAGGGGGTATTCATGTCTGAAAATATGAATGGTTTAGTGAGGTATAGTGGAAAGAACAATATGTACAGGAACGATGTCATTCACAAAGATTTGAGATTTTAAATGCAACTCCGAAAATTAAACGCAATGTGTTCGTGATTGGTTGAAAATGGAGTTGCATTTAATTTAGAGACTTGTGTTTAAACGCAACTCTTTATGCAATAGGGCCGTGGTCAGGAGAGTTGGCAATTTTTAAGAATAGAGCCAGTCTGTCAGAATTAATTTTGTTGTTAATTCTTGAACATAATTGATGTAGAAAAGAAGACTAAGGAGGAAGTGAAAAGTAAAAAAAAAACATATACTGATTATCACAACTTTTCAGGCTGCATATATGGACCTCTTTATTGATTGAATAACGAATGACAAAGGCCCGAGCCAATATTGCATGAAACGGTCTTTGCTATCTTCTTCTTAATAGACGTCTTAACTTTTTGGTGCCACCCTCATAGATGTACGTTTGTGTCTATGCTAAGAGGGTGGCACAAGAAGTTACGGCATCTTGGCAAGAAGTGCATGGATAGCTAAGACCATTTCTGAAATTTCTCCAATTTCTGCAATTTCTGCACTTGGTCCATGGTACATAACTGTATTCAAACAACTTGTGCCAATGGCAGGGTATCTATGCAGCGAGAAATTAAAGTCAGTCCGTCACGATCGACATGACTTCCGTTTGCGAGCGCGCACGGACGGTGTGTTTCGTATTGGCAACAACGATATTTGAAAATTTCCTTGCATACGCACCTTGCCAAGCTCAGAAACTCGGAACACTTCGTACGACTTTTCGTTCCTTGTTCTTGCGTGTAACTTTGATTCGTAACCTCTTTGGCTTCGATTTTTTTTTCTAAAAAGGTGCAGAGCGCATACGTTGCGACTGCCGAGCTGTGAACTAGCAAAATAAAGCTTGCTTACTCGCTATTCAAGGAAAAAAAAAACCATGTGATTTTCTGTTCGGCAATCTTCGCAAGCAAAATGGCTGCGGACAGTTTGGCTCGCAACCGGAAGTCATGTCGATCATGACGGACTGACTTTAATAATAAAGAAAAATAAAAAGTATAACATATCACAATTAAATAATTTGAAATTCATTTGAGAAAAATATCAATACGTACATAGTTCGTATTCATATGGAACTCACCTTTTTCTTTCACATAACAGACAAAATGATATACTTCATATTCCATTGCCATCAAAATTTGATTCTCCATTTTTAACTATTGTATTATACCAGAGTCAACATTGTTATGGGTATTGCTGATGTGCCAGCATATATGCTGTTAGTTTACAATGTATGTATAATGTTTAAACATAATATATTTACTCATCTTCAGATAAGGGGGAGGCTCCCCAATCGTTCCCCTTATCTGCAGACTGCACTTTAACCAAAAAGACGGCTTCCAAAGAGGGGATCTTTTTTTTTTTTACTTCAAGTTGTCGAACAGGAAGTTTAGTAAAATTTGAGGTGGGAGCTTGTCAAGTGATTGGCCGGTCCACTTGGTCTAACTCTGCACCCCCCCCCAATAAATATTCTAGTTATGGGCTTGATATTGGCGCAGATATGTAAACAATGACTAATCTATGTATTTCAATATGGTTAGTTGTGATTGGGAGTAAACAGGATACAGACTCAACTTTGTAATATCCTAAATTACACCCACATTTTTACCAGCACACGGATGTTGATTGACTCATTATCTTTCCTTTTTGTCAATAACATAGAAAATTGAAAAATGAAGTAAATGTGCAGTGGCTGTACATTTGTCTAAAGTATGGCATTTTTTTCTTCAAATATATATAGCTTATATAGCTGTGCTACCATATCTATGGTTCTTTTGGGGCCCAAGTCCTTTCAATGTATTCTTTACACTTCTCATCTCTATGCCCAAATTATTCTTAGGCACTGAAATGGTATATGGGGGATTGCGAGAAGAATGGAAAGAAATAAAATTGCTAAAATGGCAAATAAGAAATGCAACACAAACAGAAGGGAAGAGGATGATATGTCAAGAAATGCACAAAAAATTGGGGTTATGAAAAAGAGGATATCTTACTATACAAAAGCAATAAAAGACAAAGGAGAGAAAGACAAGAATATAAAAAAATTGTTTCAGAGGAGAATAATTTGAGATAATCATTTCAATCCAACATACATTGGCCATGGTCATAGTGATGTGAGGCCTAAGATTTCATTCATAATATAATTGGAGAGCTGATCATATATGATGTCATCAGCGCTCCTGATTCGCAGTGCAAATAGGGGTAATTTATTTGAAAATATTCAAATGCGTTTAACTTCCTCATTCCTTAATCCAATTTAATTCCTCCTTTTCGCTGTTCAAATTATTTGCCTTTTATTGAAAAAGCCAAATATCTGAGGCAGACTTCCTCAAACTAACTAACTGGATTTGAATTTGAAGGTTTTCACCATTCAATACTGAATATTTACGACTATTCCAAAATGGGAATAAATATACAATCAGTTTTCAAAGTTGAAAACCATTTTGCGCTTGCCTCAATGCCTTCATTGTCCTCGACCTTTTACTCACAAATGTATTCAAATCTGCCCAAATTGATTTGCTCACATTCTGATAAACATATCATGAGAACGAAATGCTCATGTTAGTGTCAGTTTCATTGTAATCAAAAGGGTTGCCTCAATTTTCGGAAAGAGCTCAAGGGATCGATCTCCCCGATTAATGATTTATTGCTCTACATCGCTCTAATCACATAACAATTAAAGTGGGATCATTGTAGGAGATCCAGGAATATCAATTCCAAAACAAATCATAATAGTTTTTCATTCAAGGGGTTATTATTGCGCAAAACTACTACCACTTGTCATTTACACGTGTAGATCAGTTTCGCTAGAGATTTAATATATAGATCAGTTTTGGGAAAGATGGCGCTTCAGATATTTAACTACGTGGTGAGCTGCAGTAAAAATATCACCATAATACAGTTTTTCAAGAGCAAATTAGAGCACATTTTTGTGTTGGTAGTCTGTTTGAATAAAATCAACCCATATGGCTTAAAATAAATTAATTCATCCCGGCCAATTCTTATCTCTACCTTTAAACAACGAATCAGAGAAAAAGGTCACCAAAAGAGGACAGTAAACATCTTCAGATCGCTGCAAAGTATGTGCTGCACTCAACCCAGCATAGATGAATGGGTACCTGGTAGGAATCTATTCCTTGAAAAAGCTTATGCACTAAGTAGCTGCATTGCTAAAGCCAGGTTTATAATGCTGCAGTTGTAGAGCGCTTAGGGAATTCTCATAAAGAGTTGGTAAGCGCTAGATAAAAGCCGTTCATTATTATTATTATTATTATCATGAGTCTAGAGGTAAATGCAAATATAAAAAAGTGGTCGTAAATTCCTGCAAATGACTATAAATATTTGTATTTATTACCTGATCCCTCATCGCCGAGTATTCTTCTTGACCGGCTGTGTCCAATACGTCAATGATACAAGGCTGGAAAAGAAAAGAATTTATATGTTGACTTAAATATGTTTATCACGTCTTGTTTCAAAAGGGTATCCCCATCAGTAATCAAGGTACATGTACATGTATACAAATGGAGAAAGAAATAATTCAAAAGAAACAATGTATAGTGCATTTGTATAGCCAATACGAAATATTTCCTTTCTTGAAAATCACCAATATATATGAACTATGATATGTATATCCAAACATATATTTGGATGAAAAAAGCTGAACTAGTTAACACAAACAGTAGAGGGATTTAGAAAGATCAATTTCAGTTTCGACAGAGTAAAATTAGAGGGTAAAATTAGAGAATGTAATTTTGAGTACATGTATTTTGAAACACTAATGTTCGTGAAACATATTCATCAAACTTATTGCTGTCACTTTAGCATAATACTTGCAAATGAAGAAAATGTTTGAGCACAAATTGGAATACACATAAACAACGTTGTCCAACACACATAAAGAGGAATTATCCTACAATACTAAAATGAATTATTTGTTTTAAATCATCTTGATCAGAAATGCACTATTTGCATTATGGAATGATATTATGGCTATACACTGTTCTTTACAAGAGAATACATTCTTATTTTACCCTGTATAAAAGAAAACTGTATGGGGGTGTTGCTCAAAGGTTGCAATTGATCGTAAGTTGCAGTTGATCGGTACACGCCAATCAAAATCATTGTTTCATGCGCATCTTGTTGAATGCGCACACCACGCGCAAATGAAAATGTGCGTTACAATTTGCAAAGTTGCAGTTGATTTGCAGTTGATTTTGAGCAACACCCTTTAAGCGGCATTGGATTAATAAATGCCTTGATGTAAGTCAAGAAAGAAATATAGATCAAAATAAATTGCTGATTTCTCATAAAATGTACACATAGGCCTACATATCACTATTGTCCACTTGTGTAGGCTACAGAATATAATGAAGGTCTGCATATTTTTAAAGGTCAGCTCATCATTTGTCCTTGTTCAGAAAAATGGGTTCGCTCATGGGTATTAACTTCTCATTGTATTTCTGCAATAGGCTGTCAATTTATGTAAGAAACAATTCTATTTTTGTACAAAGAATGCAAATGACTGACGTCACAGAAAATACAAATCAACTGGAATTTGATAAATACAGAGGGGCACAATATTAAAGGAAAGTGTAGCTTTTCTTCATTTTTTAGATAATGCATAGGCATATATACCTATTATATAATGATTTTATGTATTTTTAAACAGTTTTATTTATCTTATGTGTGAGTTGTCGGATCAAAATGAGACAAAAGTCGCAGGAATAAAGTTGGAGATAAATAGATTTCAAATTATGAAAAATTCTATCTCTTGATTTTGAATGTGTACTTTTCCTTGATTTGATTTTATGGAAAATTCATTGTATTATAATGTATTACTACTGCATTGTATACATGATTTTATATATGGAAATGAAAATGAAAATGAAATTTGAATTGAAATGCTAATGGTGCAATTCAATTCAACTAAATCCAATGCTTAATATTGCTCATACATCATCACCTACCTCTCCATCTTGTGAGTCCTCTTTTTTGACGTCAACCGCTAGATTCGCAAGACCGGTGTCGACTTCAGCATCATCCAGCTTCTCCTCCTCCTCTTCCTCTGCTTGAACATACACGTACTTGCTCCCAAAATCCATGCTGACTCAAGGGAAGAACTAAAGAGATGTAAGAGCAATAAACGATAGAAACTTTAATTTTGTATGGTAGAATTTTCAAAAGTGGTCCTCAAAACAGGCTTCAACTTCAGCATCATAGGCCTACACATAAACAGAACCCATGCTGCCTAAATGCGATAATTAAATATGGAAATACTATAGTAAATTCAACCAAGATTTTATACTGGTACATTGATCAATGCATTTTGTGGGATGCACATATTGGTCACTAATAACTGAAGAGATCTGAAGAAATAAATTGCTGAGTATACCTGAGTATGTTGAATACATAATTGTCCATCCCAGAAAAAAGTCAATATAACCACATATCTAATACAAGTACATAATAGATTCAGAGAATGGGAGATTGAAAGAAAGAGAGAAAGAGAAAGAATGAAAGGGTTGTCTTGAACTATATGATGTGCTCAAGTTACAATTTTATAGGACATCCGAAAGAAAGAAGTTTGCTGCACCAGAGCTGCAGTGGTGCCTAAACCATTTGTTTTATTTTTATCTTATTGACATTGCCCATGCTTCATGTACATGTAGATTTGATATCTCTTATTCAAAAGGTGAAAAGCAATACACACATCAATAAATTTGTTTTTGCCTCAAGTCAGACTTCTATGTCATATGAAATTCAAAGTGAAAGCATTTATGAGAGTCATATAGATATACAAAACATATGTTTCATTTTGTTTTGTAGATTTGTACCCCAAACAACTATAAGTACATGATGAATAGATTGTAGTCTTTTCACAATTGCATGTTTAGATGAGCCATAGGGGGTGTTGCTCAAAAGTTGCAATTGATTGCAAGTTGAAGTTGATCGAAATGCGCCAATCAAAATCATTGTTTCATACGCGTCTTGTTAAATGCGCATATCGCGCACGAGTAGAAATGCGCGTTATTGTGTAAAGTTGCAGTTTGTCTGCAGTTGATTTTGAGCAACACCCCCATAGAGATACAAACAGTCTCTATATGCATGAGCTATGTATTTTTTATTATAAACCATTGGTTTTGCTTTCAGTTTGGATAGATGATTGCATCTATATCACATAAACGCACAGCTCTGACTCAGTGTATTGCGCAATTCATCACACACTAAATCCACACACATTAGACAGTGTGTATTGTTGTGTGCATGTATGACTCATAGCGATTGCATGTATGAATTGCACCACAANAATGAAGAAAAATCAGATAAACAAACTGTGAAAAATTGAGCAAAATCGGACAACCCGTTCAAAAGTTATGAATTTTCAAAGTCACTGAGATTTGACGATCCCTATCGCTGATGGGGATCCGTGCGATCGGCAATTTCGACGGAATCTGTGACGTCATGTCGGACAACTCCTCATTCACTTTGTACATATAATTTAGAAAAATGGATTAATGTAAATTTAAGAATAAGGTTGCGACATCATTCTTCTCAGAATACATGCAGAATCAATACAGAAATGCTATACCCCAATCGAAAATCTGCATTTTGTTGACTTTTCTGAAAAAAAAGCAGAAAATGTGACAATTTGTATACAGAGTTAATGACGAGTTGTCCGACATGACGTCACGGATTCCGTCGAATTTGCCGATCACACGGATCCCCATGAGCGGTAGGGATCGTCATATCTCTGTGACTTTGAAAAGTCATAACTTTTGAACGGGTTGTCCGATCTTGCTCAAATTCTCACAGTTTGTTCATCTGATTTTTCTTCATTCAATGGGAGCACGATAATCCCAGGGGTGGGTTTCCCTTTAATGAATTATTGTGTTCCCTGAAAAAAAAATATATCCATATGAAAGATTCAATACAAGTATTCAGATAATGAGAGATTGAAAGAAAGAAAGAGAGAGCGAATGAAAGGGGTTTCTTGAACTATATGATGTGCTCAAATTAGATTTTAAAAATTTATAGGACATTTCACATGCTCATATGCTCCATGTAGATTCGATATCTCTTATTCCAAAGATTAAAAGTAATACATGTATCAATAAATTTATCATTGTATCAAGTCAGACTTCTATGCCATATGAAATTCAAAGTGAAAGCATTAAATGAGAGGCATATATACAAAACATGTTTCATTTTGTTTTGTAGATTTGTACCCCCAAGCCAAATTACATGACTATAAATGATGAATAGATTGTAATCATTTCACAGTTGCATGTTTACATGAGCCATAGAGATCGAAACAGTCTCTATGCATGTATTTTTAATTATAAACCATTGATCGATTTTGCTTTCAGCTTGGATAGATCATTGCATCTCATCAAACGCACACATAGCTCTGACTCAGTGTATTGCCCAATTCATCACACACTAAATCCACACACAATAGACAGTGTGTATTGTTGTGTGTATGTATGACTCATAGCGATTGCATGTATGGATTGCACCACAATCTGAAATTGACAAGAATTCAATTTGAACAAACATGAGAGACCCTGGAGTGTAGCAATCAAGTCATAGCTTGTTCAAAGAAAAGGATAATAATCAAATGTGAGGTCTGAGACATGCAGATAAATCAAATTATCTTTCACATTTTCCATTTGTTCATGGAATTGGAATTTACATGGATAC
>BQKZ01003534.1:25340-39135 GCA_036244855.1 Temnopleurus reevesii
GGGAGACCTATAAAGCAGGCATCTTTAAACTCGATACCTGTCTATTGAACAGTGAGGGGTATCGCAATAAAACTGAATTTGTTTGATTACTTTGCAGTTTGTGACATGACATGATTAAGGTGATATCTACTTCTGATGTGAACTCATTATCGGGGTTTCTTCGAAACAATTATTATGATCTAACCCATTGCTTTTTGGATTTACAAATGTGTGTGTGTGTGTGTGTATGTATGTGTGTGATTTTCTACGGAATGTGTGCCCCTCCGTTTGGGAGTGTGTGTGTGTGTGTGTGTGTGTGTGTGTGTGTGTGTGTGTGTGTGTGTGTGTGTGTGTGTGTGTGTGTGTGTGTGTGTGTGCGTTTTAAATCTGTTAGCCTACATTTCACAAATATGCCTATCTGAGTATGGCAGTTTACTTTTGTGTGCGTGTGTGTGTGTAGGTGTTCGTGTATTTTTTCAACTCGCTCCTTCTCATACACACCCTCTCTTTACTTCCTCCCATCTCTTATTCCCTCATTTGGATTGAAAATGGAAATTTGGCACACAGCGAACGTTCACTTTGCTTCCATACATTCTAAAATGTATGCACTTCTGAATTGATTTTCAATCACTATTATGTTTCTTCGTGTATATGTATTGAATAAATGCTCGTGAACGAACCAGCGTATTTTGAGCTGTGGCTTTAAACATTCCTTGTGTGTATGCTAAAATGATATACTGGTCGGCATACATAACATATGCAGTTTCCACCCCCTCCCGCAACTTATCTCCCATCCCCCTCCCCCATCACACACACGCACATACATGCAGACTTCCCCAAAAATGCCAGCCCCTGTAAATTGCAAACTGGCAAAATATATATCTCGTTTTACTTTACAAGTCAACAAGGGTTAGAATAAAGAAACTGGGCGCATTTGATGATAAACCAATCCATTGTTGCTATCAGCTCTTGCTCTTCAATATCATAAAAAGAAACATCTGGTCAGACAACAGTAATCAGATAATTGCTCTTTGTATCGATAGATTAATTTCTATGTTCTCGTCTCTCATTCAGCAGTATGTTCTCTGCCATCGATTTCTCCTCTGTGATGGAGATGCAAGGGAGGTCGGGTACACTCTTCCAAATAGCTTTAGCCTGCATTTTCAGAAGTTGTACACGTTTTTACTTCCAATACTGTTTATTTATTCTAGATATTAACTTTAATTTAGATCACTTCAATATTGACCCAAAACTGTGCTGATATTAGGTGTAGGTCCTTCTTCTTATGTATATTGTATTCAAATAGGTATCTAACAACCTTTAAAGATATTTTAAATATTTCAGATTTATCCGCACCCATAATGTATTGACGTATACTCAGCATTAAAGTCAAAATTGACTGATGACCAAATAAAACATAACCAGTATGTAAAATCTCTCTCTCTCTCTTTCTCTCTAGCTTTCTATCTCTCCCCATCCCTCTCTCTCTCTCTCCCTCTCTTCTCTCTCTCTCTCTCTCTCTCTCTCTCTCTCTATCTCTCCCTCTCACTCCCACACCTTTACTATCTCAGGGGGAATTTTCGGACGCAACTCTCAACAACATCAGCAATACCATAATCTATTATCTTGAGCAAGAGAGTATAATGACCAATTAAAGAAATAAATTGGATGAAGATATACTCTAGAATATCATAAACCTGAAACATCGGTGTTTGAACTCACACCGCTTCTGCACTCTGTAGTATCTAGATGCAATACAAGTGTCTTGCCTTATTCACTGAACAACATCACTTCAGATGCAAGAAGAAAAAAACATGGCCGAAAGCAGGCCAAAATCATTGTCAAAGTGCGCATCGACGTCTAACCAAGGCAGCAAATTTCATGTATTAGAATTATCAGGGAGAACCTCTCTTATATCCCCGCAGCCCTTGAAAGACATGCATCATCTTTGGGAATTGTTTTGGCGGTGCATGTTTCCCGAAAGCCCGCTGATCTTGTTAAGGCTTTCCAATCCATTTGTGTTATCAAATCTGCCTGCTCCAAACAGCAGGCGATTTACAGGTAAGGAAAGACGGTGAACAGGTACAAATCTACAAGTGCCTTCGGGTATAGAAGATCATGCTTTCTCCTCGATTGTTTAGATCATTCCTCCAGGGGAATGTATTGGCATGTTGGACATCAAGTCGACGGACGTCACAACTTTTTATCGGGTGTGTTTTTCTTTGGAGAATAAGCGCGATCCATGCAGTAGTCGGCGGGAGTATATTTATTCTTATTTCATAAAGTTTACTGTAGTTAGAAAGTCACTTGAACTTTGCGCATCGTATTCACAGCGGATGACATAACTCTTGGATGCGCTTATTTAAATAAAATATTTTGCACTTTCAGCACTACATATCTTTCTGAGAACCATGCAGGGGTACTTGAAATTTGTTGAAAATCGAACGATTCTGTAACTGGACACTTACTTTTTGCATGGGTATTTGAAATTTGTTGATAATTGGACAGATTTTTATGAAATAAATAAATGTAATATCAATAATAAAGTGACAATCAAATCTTTTGAAATAAATAAATCATATTTACAAACATCGGTGTAGCCCAGGAACAAGTAAAATTTAAAAAAAAGACGTAAAAACTTTGATGAGAGATATCATAATTTCGTCATATTCTATTTGCTGTGAAGTGTCAAAATATTGCCCTTTTGATGTTTAACACGTTATTAAACATTTAAGTGTCATGTAGAAACCATTCACCCCATGTGACCCTCCCCTGCACTCTTTTGATCAGTGATCAGAATCGGTCGGCTAGCCTAAAAAGCGCGGGAACAGGTTGGATGCGTGCTGTTAAGCAGGGTTCTCACATTGGCGACTTGGAGCGGCAGGTTGCACGCAAGATGCGCGAGGCTCCTGAAATGGGATCTGCTCGTAACTCGCTGTAATTCGCGTAAAACTCTTCGTATAAGTTAAACTCATCGTAAACTCAAAATAACTCTGCGAACTCGCATATGAATTGTTATTGTTATCATTACTATTATTATTATTATTTGTAGTAGTAGTAGTAGTAGTCATAGTAGTAGTAGTAGTAGTAGTAGTAGTAGTAGTAGTAGTAGTAGTAGTAGTAGTAGTAGTAGTATTTATTCGGCAATTCGTTCCAAATCTTAGCACACGTTCAACGTTTTTACGTACTCACAATAATCTCGTAGTGAAATCGTACTGCTCGTTATAATCTCGCAATAATCGTGCTGAGCTCTTATTACTCATAAGCATCACTAGTACAACCACCTAGAGTGGTTACCTCGTTGATCACTCATGCACAGTGGATTAAAAATTGACAAATATGAAAACTCCCCCCCTTCCATCTCGCCAAAGTGAAAACGCTGCTTTGTAGAAACGGGTTGGACTTGAAAAGGTCTGACACCTAACTCCAACCTTCCCCTTCATATTTGTGTTCCATCTCCTCCTATCAGTCTCGCATGAATTCAACAGGCACAAACTGGATCGGGTGTGATATTAGATCAAGCTGTTACGATGGTGCTGGTGGATGCCCAAGTAAGGGTAGCCTCGCTATCGAGAGCAACGAGAGCATGCAGCAGGGAGAGGGTCCCTAACAGCAAGGGGGCAACCACCCTCACCAATCAATTAATCACGTACCAGCCCGCGCTCCCGCCTCCCGCAGACGATAAAGATGACAAGGCGTGCACCCACATTGGGAACGCTGTGTTAGGAGATAGAAGCGCGCTAAAACTGATATGGCACCTATATAGCATCAAACATATCATCTCATAAATTATCTGGGCACGTGAGATGAGCAAGTTACTTGGAGTTGTGACTCAAAGATGTAAAGGTTAATAATATTGATGATACACAGCATCTATGTCGCGCTTAATACGAATTGTTTCTGTGAACATGGCGAATGTTGTTTTCATGCTTAGTGCCATGTGCATTACCCAGCTACAGCAAGGCTACCCTGTATTTCTCAGTGTAGTGAAGGCATTTCTTCCTGTCGATACCCATGTTCCCTGGGTTGAGTGCAGCATATGCTAAAGGAAATTGACGCCACGGGGATTCGAATCCCCGACCCTCCCATTGAAAGGCGAGATTCAGAACCACTTCATCACGACGCTTCCACATGTATAGGTCTGTAGGTTAGGGTCTTGAATCCATGTTGATATTATACGATGAGCATTATAATATGTGACGACACTACTTACTTTGTCAGTATGTAATGCAAATGGTGCAATATGCCTGTTTACTAATAGATTCAAATTTATGCTCGTTTCTTGACAACAACCATGGTAACGTAGCATTCCTCAAAACGATTAATAACTATTGAAGTACAATACTTCAAATCCAGTTAGCAGATTTTACCTTTTGCTATGTCGGACCAACTTCTGTCAAGCTTTTGGGTCGTCATCAAAGATCAGGCATGGAATGTTCATGTACAAGTAAACCCACTTATTCTTCCGCGCATGTGATCTGAATTAAAATGTGTGACGATCGCAATTTCATAATTGCAACCGAATAATTTTTATATGCAATATGCAATTTGTGGTATAAAAAAAGCATCATAATATATTCTCCATACGAATTCATCCGGTTTTTCAAAAACTGCGTAAAAACTACTGAGCATATAAGTTCAGAATTCGTTTCCTGATCGTGTTGTACTTTCAATAGGTGCAATCAGTGATATTCCCAATATACAAATACATTAATTCATAAATCGTTGATACATCTGCGGTAAGCGGCATATCAACAATTCAGCGACCATATTTCTACAACAATAATTTCTTCCATGCTCGAAATTATCACTATCGTCATCAGCATTAGCGCTCGCGTCGATGAATCTGTAATTGACTTCGAGGCAAAACATATTTTACAAACCTCGTCTTTCCAATCGAACACGATCATAGACCTCGCTTGAAAACACAAAATTAGGTCTTACTTTTCATACCAAGCGAGAGCAAAAATATTGCATGTACAGTCGGCCGAGAGAACACTAAAATGCCTTATAATATTTCCTTTTATACGCTAAGATTCAATAATCAAATTTGTTCCATATTTCTGGCGGTAATTTCTGTGGCAGGTTTCCTTTTTTTGTCTTCTGCTTCCGTAGATTGCGTTCATTGTAGTGAGAAGAAAACGTTGGAAATGTTTGTAGTCTTATAAAAAGTCTTCAATATCTTATTTTCGTATCAATACATGTATATTGTTTTCCAGAGTCATATCGCATCTTTCATCGGAATACTTAGCGTTTTGAGCGTTATAAGCCAATTTTATGTGAAAAGGTATGAAAATGCGGTATTCCAATGAAATTAAAATTTTGAATAATATAGAAAATGTATTTTTGTAAAGAGTGGAAATAGGAAATTGGCTACGGAAACCTACTTCCGTTCGCATCCAGGTGATGTGCTAAATTACAATTATATTAAGTGATCCTTTCTGAAATGTGATCCTTTCAGTCACAGCCTGACTACCTTAAACATTAACCATATACTGATCGACAGAAATACAAAGACCATTCAATGATGTTGATAAATTTGTAATAGAAGAATTAAGAATCATTCAAACCTAGCATGCCTAGTACGGACATATGTTTGTTCAATGATAAATCAATCATGATTTAACCTGAAGGGTCTATAACCATTTTCATGATTTTGATAAACATTGGACTCTTTAAGAAAGACTAACCGAGCAACATGTTAGAGAAGTAAGTTATCTCTGCGAGCATGCAGCGATTTCGCGCTTGGATCGTCTAGAAGCGATATCACTACGATAATTTGATTACGAGCAATCGCAATCGGGAATGATATGGGTCGTTGTGTGTAATAACGCACTAAGGCATGCTTTGCTTTACTTTGTCTTCGTCATTCTATCCTTCCCACAAATGAGCGGCTCATCCTTGAATTTCGGCTGTTCTTCATATTATTTGTTTTCCTTCAGTTTCTTTTACAGCTAAATCTCATCCCCAAGCATATCGTTTAAATTATGATTTATGAAGATCATCCCCATCGCATTTCAATAGATCTTCCTCCCCCAAGTATTAAATTTCACATTTCACATAATGATCAATTGATCCACGATGTTGCGGTTGTTGATGGTGTTGTTGTTTTATATACCCCTTCTTTTTCCTCATTCTCCCTCTCTTTCTCAGCCTTTCTGATCTTATACACACACAACCAAACAAACCAAACACACAAACACACAAACACACACATTCAAAAACACACAAACGTACACCATTATCACCACCACCATTTCTCATTTTCAAGTTCATTCTCCACCATTCATCCCCAGCATCTTTACGATCATTCTCATCACCAGATCACTACTCCCACTAACATCATCATCTCCATCATGACCGCCATCCTCTTTATTAATATGAATTCTTTCTCCCGCCCTCGCCACTACAATCACCGCCGTTATCATCCTAATATTTATCATCATCATCATCATCATCATCATCATCATCATCATCAGCATCACCATCATCAACAACATCATCATCATCCATGTATCATAATCATCATCATCAAGATCATAATCAACACCACCACCATCACCACCATCAGCATTATCACCACCATCATTCCCTTGATCACTACCATCGCCATTGTCATATACGAGGTCCTACTGTAGCTTTTACAATCACCGCCGTTATCATCCTAATATTTATCATCATCATCATCATCATCATCTTTTCAGCATAATCATCATCACCAAGATAATAATCACAACCATCACCCCAACCATCATCTATAATCACCAGTATTATCGCCACCAACATTACCCCGGTCATCATCATCATCATCATTGTCATACCAGAGATCCTTCTAAAGCTTTTGCAATCACTGCCACCATCATCCTAATATTTATCATCATCATCGTTATCATCATAATCACTATCATCATCATCATCACCATCACCACCAACACCATCATCACCATCATAATCGTCACCATCATCATCATCATCATCATCATCACCATCAACATCATCATCACCATCATCACCGTCACCACCATCATCATCATCATTACCATCATCATCATCATCATCTTCTTCTTCATCATCATCATAATCATCATCACCATCACCATCACAATCATTATCACCACCATCTTAGTCACCATTATCATCTTCATCATCCATTCATCATAATCATCATCATAATCATCATCATTAAGATTATTATCAACACCACTACCACCACCACCACCCTAACCACCATCATAATCATCAGCATTATAACCACCATCATTCCTTTGATCATCATCAGTCGTCATTGTCATACCCGAGTTCCTTTTATCTTTTACAATCACCGCCGTTATCAATTTAATCTTTATCATCACCATCATCATCATCATCTTCATCGCCAACATCATCATCATAACCATCATCATCGTCACCATCATCATCACCATCATCATCGTCACCATCATCATCATCATCATCATTGTCATCAACTCATCATCATCGTCATTGCCATCATCATCATCATCATCATCATCACCGCCACCATCATCCATTCACCCTCCCTGAGTCAGACGCGTCTTCCACTGCCATTCACATCAAGCAGACGACAAACCAATCATGTGATATATTCATCTGCGTTATGGCGCGAACAGGCTTTATAATTGAATCCCATCCAAGGATGATTCAAACTCCTGTTGCGCTCCGAGAAACAGATATGCTTTATCAATATCTATAGCACCAATATTCTTATATCAATTCATACTTCAAGAAAAGATGCATCAAAGATAGGATTTAGTATCGTCAGAAGAGTTTTCCTGATCATATTCTTTATTTGGTATAAATGTATGAAGTCAAATATTGCAATGCTGCACGGTGCGACGATTTCTACGAGTCTTATTATTAAACCGAATCAAAAATAGAATTTTCCCATGAGTACGCCACTTCCTTTTTCTTCTTTATTCAGCAGATAAGTTATAACAATGCACATGCCACGTTTAATCTTATTTGCAGTTTCATAACTTTGGAATGCGATATATTTATCCAACTCTCTTGAATATATACAACAATATTATTTCAGAATCATTAACAAGAATAAGGCGATTTCTACGTTTGTATCATTTCAAAGGCGTATCAAATATAAAGATTATGCAAAATTTTATCTCGTCATAATAATCACCTGTAACTGATAGTATACAAAAAATGGTCATTTGAAAGTTTACGTACTGTGTGATAAAACAATTTAAGCAAGACATGGATACAATTTTCTTATCGTCATCAAATACAAATACATGCAAAAAGGCACAGAAGCATGAGGTATTATATGAAGAAAATTTTAGATAACAAAAAATACACGAACCTTGGTAATTTGTTGAAGAGCATAGCAACTAATGAACAAAATTATACAATGTATGTTATATTCGATCATAGACTATATTCTACTAATATGACTAGCGTTTTATCCTTTCAATAAATTATTATAAAAGACTATTCCACGAGAGCATGACGTGTATGTCTTTACTTTTTATAAGAGTGTGCATAGCTCTTTGAAAGGGTTATCTGCAAAGAATACTTTCATCTTTGAAGGACCCAAAATTGTAGAATGCTTTACTACTACTTCTACTACTACTACTACTAGTACTAATATTACTACAAAAAGTAATAATAACATTACCAGTGCACGACCATCAGGCACTTAGTCAAGATTGCACTTAATACACAGGGGTAGAATATGAGTCAAGAAATTTCTGACAAGGGAAAAAAGGACTTCACTTCCCATCGGTGGGCTGAACAAAAAAAAAATTACGGAGGGAGGGCGCGCGCCCCTCCGCCCCTACTTGGCTACACACCTGATAATTATTGTAATGATAATGATGATAATGATCATCATAAAAGTAATAATTATGATGATAATAACAATATTACAGTAACAAGTATGAGTATAATAATGATAATAATAAAAATTAATCTTAATACTACTTCTAATAATACTATTGATGATGATAATAATAATAATGATGATAATGATAATAATAATATATAATATATAATAATAATAATAATAATAATAATAATAATAATAATAATAATAATAATAATAATAACAATAATGATAATGATAATAATAGTACTACAACTCTAATGATTCACTTTTATACATTTATGTTTGCCTTTTCAGTTTCTTGTCTATAGAATTTGAGGGCCCTTCATATTCATTAAATTATTGCCTTTAATATTCAACGATACAACCAAAATTGTGAAAGACCAATAGGAAAATTAGTATATTTCATAATTGCATTTGTGATTCACAGACTTCCAAGGCATGACGTAAATTGAATTAAGAAAGAAAACTCCTGCTGTTCTCCTATAACCATGACTCATCCATCGCTCACACCTGACCCATTCTCTCCTCCTCCTAATGTTTAGACTTCTATTTTAGTGACTCCAGTCGAAGGTTTAAGCCCCGGTCACATAGGACCCCGGAAGCAACACGATTCACCCCGACTCTTTGTTAATTCACAGTTAACTGCCTCAGAACAACGAGTCCGGGTGAATCGTGTTGCTTCCGGGGTCCTATGTGACCGGGGCATTAGCTGCATTTAGATAAACATTCATGTACCCTGACATCACAAAGCAGAGGCACAATATTGACTTATCAAATTTGCAAAGAGCTTGAATAATTAATCGAAGAGGATAGTATGAATCAATTTTCTTGAAATTAAGCAGGACGCAATTTCAATGCTCCTTGGGATAACTGACATGTTAACTGGCTAGATTAATAATACGAGTATAATCAATGCTTGAACATTTCCAGCCGTGTCGGGAAAGGCGGGTTTACTAATATATATTCAAATTATTGTACGTTTCTTGCCAATGAACGTAGTTACATGATATTCTACAAACCGGTTGATAACAATAATACTACATTACTTAGAATCCAGTCTGCATACAGTACTTGTTGCTATGTCGGGCAAGACTCGGGCAAGCTTTATGGTTGTCAAGAATAATCTTTGAGTCAGAGATACGCATAGAATTTGCATCTATTAGGAAACCCGCCTATCTTAACAAAGTAATTTTTTTATACTTCACGTACTTATAACTCACTTAAAAACCAACCCGAACATTCACGATCTTTGTAGCGGCGCCATAATCTATAATAACAATGTAAACAATAATAACAATTACCATCTTAATATTGATAATATATATTATTTACTAAATAACATGAAAAATGAACGGACTGAGATTTCCCATCTCTCGATCCCTCCCCATCCCTTCTTGATCTCCCTACACACACCCACTCCTGATTAATCAAAATCCTAAACATTTCCAAGCCGAAGTCGCGGTCAATTTTCATTCAATACCGAGATCCGATGTCGTGCACCGAATCGACGATGACAGATTTTACAATCAACTCAGAAGACCTGTTGAGAGAGATCGTAGAAGAGTAGTGAGGGTACTAATCGTATCCTAAAAATAGTGGAATGAAAAACAGGCCCGAATATGGAACTGTGGTCAAATCGTCCCCTTTTCCTGCTTCTTTTTTGTTGTTGTTGTTGTTGTTGTGTTGTTTTTTTTTTGTTTGCTTTTTTTTGGTGAACCCGATATAAGCTATATTTATGTAAAATTAGATCGAACGCGAATTCAATGCTCCTTTAGAATGCTATTAAAATCGGAACCGGCTTGCGATTGTTGTGTCCGCACAGTGAAATACACGGCGTACGATTATATTTGTGGCCCATTTAACTTTTCAGAAATAGTTTATATCGTGTTATTATGAAGTGTTGCCTGATTTACTTGCGGATTTAGATATTGCTCATAGCACAGTTTACATCAATATCCCTCGGCCCTTTGAGTGCCAGTTCAGCTATGATTTTCTTCAAAGAGGTCAAAGGAATCTTTTGAAAATATTCCTACAAAATATTCAGCGGTGTCAGAGCTTATAAACATCGCTATTACACATTTTGTAGCATTTCCAAAATAACACCCGATCGCTAATTACGATTATGATTGCAGATTTACATAAATTGCACATTCAAATGGTGCTCAATGCTGTGAAAAAGGATTCTAAAATTGTTCTACATATTCTGAAATTGTTCTACACTTGCGTAGTGTTTGCAACATTAATAAGTTGCCTAGAATGATTTCAATTATCTTAAACAGCTACTTTAACTTTCAGTTTCTTGAGTACATAAAGAACCCTTTTGATAGCCCTTTTCTCGAGGATATTTCATATACTGGACAAATAGGTTCCTATTCACATTTTCCCATAACTATGATAACACTGCAGAGTATTCCTACAAAATACAGCAAATCAATCAGGTATGGGAAAGAAGTATAAGTGTGAATTCCTATAGAATGCGATTACCCCATCATCGGAGACCTTCATGTAGCATTGTGAAGGCCAGGCAGGACCAATCTTGTAGTCTTTGACAAGGGATTCACCGTGTTCTAAAGAGTCAGTATATCTGTCAATGCTCACAAGTCCTGCCTTGTCGTTTACCAAGGCGACTAAGACACTGCTGGAAGAGACGTCTAATGCAACACAACCGACGACGTCTCCTTTTGTCACCTCATGTTGTGGAACACCGCCCTCATCAATGGCCCAGACAGTAGGGCCATCCTGCACATAGACATGTTCTTGGTTGAGGACGCACATCTGATACGGTACAGTTCCATCGCAAGAGATGATCCTGATGGGTTGACCTCCTTCTTCTGTGAACACGTGTATTTCCATTGCCATCCAGTAGCTAACGTAGATGTTACTCTGATCATCAACGTCTATACCACCATGCCCTCCATCAGGCCAGCACAACGTTTTAAATGTTGAGCTTCTCATTTCGCATTCGTTCGTAAATAACGCTATGTCGTTTTCTCTGTCTCTCACAACAAAGCCTCCATCAGGAAGCCCAGCAAGAGCCCACACTTGTATGTTTCGCAATAAGGTTTCTTGCCCACCGTCTTTGTTGAAGTATTGAATTCCACCGGTTCTGAATCCTAAGGCAAGTCTTCCATTTGGCATCATCACCATCCCAGATACTTTGTCATTACAAACAGGGACTTCAATCACTGACATCGTCCCTCCCACGGGTGGACAGTCTATGCCTTCTAGGGTGCCCATGTCCGTCCGACCTTGATCTACAGCGCGTACGAACTTTACATTTGCAGCATGTTCTGCAACTGCATTTGCCTCAGAGGCATCTGGTTCATCCTGGTCCAACATGTCCTTGAGGGCGCTACATGCACTCTCATGGATAGCCAACGTCTCACCTTCCAGGAGCTGCATGGTTGCATCAATGTTAATGTTCTCAAAGGCACCCGAGATCCTAGAAACCAGCTCACCACTTGCTTCCCTCATAGCACCCAGCTTGGTCATCTGGTCCCGTTTGTACCGGCGACACCTGTCAAGAAGCTCTTCATATCTATCAGTCAGGCTCTGAAGGCCGTCATTGAACGCCTCCTCGATATCGTCCACGGCGCGACTGCAGTTGACGTTGAGAGCATCTTCAAAATCACCGATAAGTGAAACGTGATCGAGGAGCATGCTCAGTCTTTCCTCCACACACTCTTTCAAGGAATTGTTCTTCTTCTCAAGGCTCTCGACCGCAGTTTGGACTTCCAGGTTTGGTGTCAAGCTGGAGAGGTCACCTTCATCCAGAGGGGTGACCTCCCGACAGAGTGGGCAATCGACAGAGCTGCTGTCATCTTGCTTGGTTTGGTAGAGAAGCAGGATGCATCTCATACAGAATGTGTGAGAGCATACAAGGTTCCTGGGATCAATGAGTAGCTCACAGCATATTGCACACTCCAGCTCGGCCGGTGCTATTTGACATGCAGACGCCATGCTGATCGAACTCTTCAAAGCTTTCTGAAATGGACAAGAATGAAGAAATGTCACAATTATGAGGTAGTGAAATCATACACATAAAAATAACGTTTTATTTCCCTAGAGAGCAAGTTGAAATAATTTGGTTATCATCACAACGTACAAGAATATAATGTGTAGTTCAGAGATCCCAATGTGATGCCATGTATATTCCACAATTTCAGTAATCCAAAAATAGTTTCATTTGTTAATGCTTGTATTTAGGATTGTCTAAACAGCTACACATGATATCATTTCAGTTATTGTTTTTAAAATAAAGTCATTGTATTCGTCGCGGTTCACCGCCCAAGTTCCGCAGTTTGTTTCCCAAAATAAAGTATTCTGTTCAGTTTTACTTGTGTACGTTAAAGGATTTGATTTGATTTTGATTTTGCTTTGATTGAAAGCGCAAAAGTCAGACAAACAGATCAAAAAAAATGAGCAAAAACGGACAACAGATAAGAAAGTTATGAATATTTGAAAAAATACCCAAAGATTTTTTCGAATTGGCAACTTTGTTTTTATGCTCTGTTTCACACCAATCGGACGCAAAAATAATTCCTTTTCTGGTCGAATTCATATCGTTAAATATATATTCTTGATTTTAACTTCTGAAATAATGTTCATAAAGAAGAGGTAACATAATCATATAGATAAAAATTATTTTAATAAACAATACTTTTTATAAGAAACATGTATTTTGTGTTGTAATTACGCTTTCACTACATCAGACTTAAGGTTACCACTGTAAATTCTGGTAAGCAATATTCTTTTCACTGTGGGTAGATACATAAGCCTATATCGTACATCCTGTTACTCCTTTCATTGCTGGTTTAATATTCAGTGAGAATCACGAGTTCAAATACATTCAGATGTTTCAAATATTGTCATTCATAAAAATCCGTCATGTTGGAAGACAATTAAAATCCCACGTAAATGCCCCAACAGCGATATTCATGCGGGCACCGTGGGGGGGGG
>BQKZ01003534.1:40327-60237 GCA_036244855.1 Temnopleurus reevesii
CCCCCACCCCCCGTCCTAAAAAAAGTATGCTTTTATTGCCTCCACTACAGGCAATTCTTTATAACTTTATATCGCTTTCTCGAAATGCTCCTTTGTTGATCATTCTCATTAACTTATTTTTATCCTATATTCCATGTGTAGAATCCATATCTAAATTCATTCATCTCTCTCGTGCATCATTCATAATTTTACCACCTGATGAGAGCGATAGCAAGCAAAGCCGTGGGATCTTCGTCAATGAGAAGCCCTAATGATATCAACTCGGTGTCAACGGTAATTTTTGAGCTGCTCGTCTGATGCACCGTGACTCATTAACTACTACAGCAGAAGCGTGATGAAGATACCGCTCGAAACTTGATGAGACACACACGCGTCATGTATGGTAGTGTCGAAGAGAATTTTAACGTTCAACGTTGATATGAAATTAATTTCCCATGATTCGTGTTTCTTTTGTCCGTGTCTGTCTTTTTTATGTTGCATGTCTGATCTGTCTGCTGCTTGTTGGGATATATTTCTTTGTCTCGTACAAGAATATTCTGAGTTGAGCACAACTTTATCGTGTGTATTTATATTTTTCTCTAATGATAATCCTTAACAAGTATTCATTGAAAATTCTTGGTAATAAGGTTAATTATTTTATCATGACTCAAATTTTGTTATTTCCATTATTTTTCATCTTTTTCCCCAAAGTAAGGAAAAACTCCATTTTGTTAATAAGTTTACTTTTCAGTTTTCACTGAATGGTTCCTTATCATTTAAACCAAGTGTGTTTTAGCATTTTAAAGTTTTGTTCCTACATACTATAAAATATCATTATGTAACAAATAGAATTAGAATAGAATTATAAAAATATAGTTATATTAACCAAAGCGTATGAAAAAAATCTATTAAAGCAATGTTTGGACAGAAGAATTTTGTGATAGACATATCATTTGGGGGGGGGGGGGGGATATTGCACGATTCTAGAACACTGAGCATACTTCGCTGACTTAGCTCTAAAAACAACTATTTGTGAGGGTTACTTACGTCGTCAATAATAGTTTAATCCAACAACCGAACGATTTTTCGCTAACGTTTCTTCTTTTGGACTTACTCATTAAAAATGATCGGTTCAATTTACCGGGTACTAATACATCAGGCTTAGCCTAGTAGTACGGTAGGAATCGGGTGCTGATCGCATGTAGGCTTCCTTTACATGGACACTGTCGTAATCATAGGATTATACTTGGATCGAGGGGGGGGGGGGGGGNAAAAAAATCCTGAAAACATGCTTTTCGTTGCTTGTCCGCCGCGATTCTGTGGCGCACATTTTATAACAGGGACGCCATGATTTCTAAAGACATTTTTGCTTATGAAGGGCTCGAAAGAAGAGGCGCAAAGAATTAGTCGCGCCCTCGCGAAGTCTTAAAACCCTGCTTGGGATTTCCACAATTTTTAGGGTTCCTATATTTCGATATGTGTATCATTTAAGATACATACATTCAGCTCAGTATTATCTAAATATGTTTTCAATCAGCATCCATAAGAATATATTTAAAAAATTAAATTGGTTTTATTTCTACCAGTACTATCCATCGTCCACATATAAAAAAATAAATCTTTTGGATGAATCTGGCCTAAATTGCTCTAAGATATTTTTCTGGTTAGAAATATTTTTAATGCAAATAAAATAGGAAATGGAACAACTAGGCCTACTTGGCCATTACTAACTGTCATTTCGAGGAAGCAGAATTGACCCCACAGTAATCAACATATCCATCAAAATGAATACTTTATGACCAGTTGATAAATTTGTCCATTCCATCCATCCCACAAAAGAAGAGAAAAATGCAAATGCAAGACGCCAATAAACGATAACTTTGCAATTATCATGAGTCAGCACACAACAGATTGCACTGTACGAAAAAAGTGTTGAATTGCCTTGGCGCGTTTTTCCACCTCTCCGTTTGGCGCGGACTCCATAAGTCTCCCCTCTCCTACATCATCCCAAGGAAATGATGGTGATTAAGGAAGCTAGATCATTTCCTAAGCCAACACGTTATCAACCTGTTACCCCGTCTTCTCTTTGTTTCATCGCAGACGTTACGACACCCGGGTGACAAAAGTAATTTCAAGCAAAGTGTGAAAAATAGAGTCCAACGGTCGACGAACGATATCGTCTGCGAATTACCTTGGGGCCCATAATGAAAAATAGCACCGAGTATCATAGGCCTTGGTAGAAAGTTGATGTATGTATGACTCCGTGGTATTTCTGGGTAGTTGTTAGGGTGGTTATAAATGCAAGAGGAGGCCGATTAGGTCGGGATTAATATTGATATCTTCAACGCGCCTAGAATTCAACACGTGATACGATTGCTTCTCAGAGATGTTGCGTTTCTTAGCATCACTCTAGATCCACATTACCTTTTTTGCTTCGATGGTTTTCTTACTTTAAAACTTTAAAACAACGAAATGATTGATATGTGTGAAAAATTACTTTGGAATATTTCCTCAATTCTATATTCCTGTTTTGGTTTACTGTCATGAAATGAATTTTACTTTAAAGAGAACTATTTACTATCTGTCGTTCATTACATGCAACTCACACCGTAAAGCCCCGGTCACATAGGGCCCTGGAAGCAACATGATTCACCCCGACTCTTTGTTCTGAGGCAGTTAACTGTGAATTAACAAAGAGTCGGGGTGAATCTTGTTGCTTCCGGGGTCCTATGTGACCGGGGCTTTACCCATGAAAGAATACCAGCAAATGAAATAATGCGTGGTAACCATTGTAGATTTTTGTAATATTGCTATTTAGGTTAAAAAACGTAAATAAATGATTTTTATCAGTGACAGATAACATAACCATTATGAATATACAAGAGATTAGGACATCTTTTAATAGGCGGGTTTACTAATATATGCAAATGTTATGCATACCTTCAAAACAAAGGTTGTTCTTGACAACCCTGAAGGTTACCCGAGGCTTGCCCAATATAGCAACAAGTAATGCATGCAAAGTGGATTCCAAGTATTGCAGTCTTTTTGTTACCAAACGGTTTAAGAAATACCACGTAACTACGTTCAGTGGCAAGAAAAGCACATAGATTTGAATATATAAGTAAACCCGTCTATTGGACCACCCTTAAATATAGGCTCACTTTCAGGATGTGTAGAATAGTTAGAGACATCACGCAACAACTGAAATCAGTTATGCCAGTAATGTGTGAAAAACGATGCAGTATATTTTGTAATTTTCAAGATATTGGGGGGGGGGGGGTAATTTCAAGACATATAAATCCTTGTATCAAAATTGATATACCCGTTTAATAGAGGGCCCTATAGCATTTTTGCACAATGTTCACAAGTGGTGATATATCTATTGTCTCATTTCCCAGAAATACATCTTCAGATCATTTACATTATTTAATATAAAGTTCTTGGAATTGTTCTACTTCTCTATATAAATGTTCCATCTTTTCCCACCCGAACCCTTTAAGGAGAATGCGAACTTTCACGTCCTGCATGCTAACTTGATTACACTTCTCGCATCATTGCAACGCGAAGGATCTTGAAAGAGTTATTACTCACGGGCGTGCCCAGAATACAGTTTCATCGTAAGCACAACAATCATTGTTTATGCGAGCAATGTCCGTAAAGTTTAATCTCCCCTCATTCTTTTAAATAAAAATCCTTCATTTTTTTGCGACCTCCAATCAAGTTTACCTTTCGTTAAGTTAATTAGAGGTAAACAAGATTAGAGTTTGTTTTGGCTTCGTTGAGGTGATCGCTAAAAAGGCGGGCGATGCGCCAATATATTAATAAGACACCTACCCACCCTTCGCGCCACCTGTTTCGTGCTCTATGTATTCCACTATTCGGCAAAAACCATGACCCACTGATTGGCATATACGCTTAACAAATTGGCAACTTCGAGCAAATATGTGCCGTTCACTGCGTTTTGAGTACAGATTATCAAATTAATTTCACATCTTAGAAGCGAGCATATGGATGGGTGAAAAGAGAAAGAGAAATTAATTCTCTATTCTTGGCCGTCTTAGGTCCCGGGTGTTGCGTCAGGGGTATGGATAATGCCTGCGCTAAGAGGATTTGCGAGCGCTTAATGTGTGAATAATTATTTTACCTGATGAACGTTTAATCGCTGATGATGAAATTGAAACTAGATTGAGCATTTAGGTGCAAGAGGCCCAACCCCGAGTCTGCCTCATGCCTGTTTTCCTTTCTATCCTAAGCTGATGTCTTGTATTTTTGGTGGGTGGAATTTAATTAGAGGAAAGTGCATTAACCGTGGGGTGGGTTTGATGGCGCTTTTGGGCAGCAAGTTTGGAGGTATGTTTGATTCCCCAGATTAGAGCCTGAGGAGCGAGAGAGGAGCGAGAAGGGTGAGAGGGAGGTGTGATACCCGATGTGATGACCCATGAAGTCTAGTCATGGTGCATTAGATACGGATTGGGTACTAGTGTGGGGTTAAAGAGGGACACTTATCCAATCAACATCCCATGTTCCTCTCTGTAATTGAGATGCACTTTAGATTGAGAAGAGCTATACATTTACGACTCAACACAATTGAACATTTATTGTGAACATATTATATTTTTTCGTGCACTTCAAATGTATAGACAAGAATATTATAATATTGTTTGTTTTTTTTTCTACCTAATATCATGTTTTCTCTCATATATAGTTTCAATGACTTCACCAGGTGCAATTTGTTCATCAACGTAGGTAAAGCCCATTCTCAATATCTTTTTCATTTTAGAAAAATAGGTCTGAAATATGTCTGAAAATGATATGGAAACTACAATAATCATAAAAATGCGGGTGATCTAAAGAATTTAATAGAATGGGTCTTGGAAGAAGCTCATTATCGACGATTAAATATTTCATTGCCTGAATAGCCAATCATTTTGTATTAAATAATAAATAATTTGGCAAACAATGTTAGAAACTAAAGTTGTTTGAAGTACTAGAGGTGATTTCGAAATGAGCACCTCTTAATCGTAGACATGGTAGATAAAAACATATTAGGTTTGGAGATTAAAAAATAACAAGTGCTCTCCGAACTCCTTTATTAGTTAAAGCGTTATACTTTCAATTATGTGAGGTGGCTTACATTCGGGACAAATGCTCGTTTAAAAATGGAACGTGTTTTGCATATACATATCAATTTATCGTGTCCGTAGTAGAGCTGATTTTAATATAAATAACTTTTTCCTTTATTAAAAATGTTATTCGTTCTTTATTAAAAAAAAACGATTTCGGGATGAATTGTTATAGACTCTCAGAAATAATTCGAATTTGATTGTAATTACTTCGCTTTTAACATCCTCAACATTGCGTGACAGGTGGTTTCAGTGTACACTAAAATTCAGCTGTAAATTGTATAGCTCTTTCAAGAAAGATTCCTCCTCAAATAACCCAAAAGACAAAGAAAAAGCGAACAGTAACACATAAATCGTCAACCACCACATCGTTCTTAACCAGGAGTGAAAATGGGGACTTATGTAATTCATCGATTAAAATAAGACTTATTGTGCATTGTATTAGATATTAATGACGTATGAATCACTTCATCAGTCACACAGGAACTGATCAAGTCCTATACGAGGAGTATCTTCGACCGCGTAGATATTTCCCGCTTGAATGAACTCCAGTTATAAAGCGCGCGAAAAATAAGAAGTGATGCGATCCGGTGATACAGCCTGAAACCTGAGCATCGTAGCAGTGAGGGCAACAGATGGTGGCGCTATGTGTCACTGGTTCTGTGGTGACGGAGGACCATCGAGATAGATGCCTCGTAGTATAGTGGTGATGGTGATGACGGTGCTAAATGACTCTACAGCTGCATGACTGAAGAATGGGATGATGCTGATGATGATGATGATGATAATGAGGATGAGGAGGATGATAATGAGGATGATGATGATGATGAAGATGATGATGATGATGATGATGATGATGATGATGATGATAATAATTATGTTGTTGTTGTTTTTGGTGATGGTGGTGGTAGTGGTGGTTGAAGTGGAAGAGGTGGTGGTGATGGTGGTGGTGGTGGACAGGTGATGATGATGGTGGTGGTGGTTGTGATGGTGATGATGATGGTGGTGGTGGTGGTGATGCTGGTGGTGGTGGTAATGATGATGATAATGATGATGATGATGATGATGGTGACGACGACGATGATGATGATGATGGTGGTGGTGGTGATGGTGATGGTGGTGGTGGTGGTGGTGGTGGTGGTGATGGTATTGATGTTGTAGTTGTTGTTGGTGGTGGTGGTGGTGATGATAATGATGATGATGATGATGATGATGATGATGATGATGATGATGATGATGATGATGATGATGGCGTTGGTGGTGGTGGTTGTTACCACAATTTATGAGGAAACGGATACAAATGATAATGAAAGTAGTGAAAAGCCAAAAATATTGGAACATTATTTTTTTACAGGGCTTTTTCCACATTTTATTATGATTTTGAATTTGAGTGAAAATGAAAATCAGGTAATCGGAGGGTCGGTCGGTTAAGGGCAACCAAACCAAAAAATTTTATGTTGGCCTTATCTCTCTCTCTCTCTCTCTCTCTCTCTCTCTCTCTCTCTCTCNATTTATCATGTTAGAGGAAATAACAGGTTCAGTTTCAGTGAACTATCAGCCGTAGATGTGTAATAACTTTTTAAAATAATTAGAACTTTGAAGAAAGGTGTATTTGGATCAGTATTGCCATTTGAAAGCTCAATTCATATGTTTTTTTCACAAAGTTATTTTTTGCTTTCTATTTTAACCTGTTTTTTTTTTTATCACAATTTATGTGGAGTAAGGATATTTTAACGGTTAATATATTGTATCTACATCAAATTAAAACCCAAGTCATCTGAGAAAATGGAAGTTTGTCGAGTTTTTACCGCTTTGGAAGGCATCATGGTTCCGGGGTTTTTTGTAATATTGATAATATTTTTAGGTGATTGTACTTTTTTTGCTTAAAGTCAGAACTGAATATTCAAATCTTAAATTCGGTATTTTTCAAACGTCGTAATCGTGTCTTTAATCATGCTACATGTGTCTCGGCATGCTACAGTGTAATTACATCTTCAATCAAGCGTGCAATATCAATGAAATATTTTATGTCGCGGCGATCTAACTTTGATCCTTTTTAAGTAAGTCACATGGTTTATTCATATATTCATGTACTAACAGGCTCACATTATTGTAATCTCCAATCCTCTCATCGGTCCGCACTCTGCACATACCATATGATCACCCTTTTTCAAAAGTATACAGTATTCAGAAAGTTTCTTCATATTCACAAAATTTCACCATATTTGTGATATTGATATAGTTTTGGTATACATTTATATACATCATGTTGCGTGTAAACTATGTTGTTTCGTGTTAAGATATGACAACGGTGTTCATGCGCGCCAATATCATACCGGTTATTGCATTTTCGCGCCCAATCTTCAACAGGTTTAGGTGGATTTGGTTGGGTGATATCCACAAGTACAGATGACCGCCATTTATAAAGCCGACAAAATACGCAATAACCTCGCCTTAAATCCTCTCGCCAGCTCCTCTTCCAATCTTGTTATGAAAAGCAGTTACACTCCCCATCTCCTATATCATATTGCACCTTCCTACCTTATAAAGCACTCGACCGTCATTTGCTCACATGCTATTTATCTCGCCTAAATCTTGTTATTTCATATCGCGCCATTGTTATGAATGCCCAAAATTGCCACCGAATTTCATTTTCCGCGCGAAAAACAAGAAATCTCGTTATGGGAATAAGAACGTCGTGACGGCTGTATTAAATCTGTTCGAGGAAAAAGAAATGGGGCTTGTGAGATGGGTAAAGGTACTTTTAAGTAGATTTTCCTCCAATTTAACAAAAGGTAGAATATTTATATACACCTATAGAACTCTATCGACACAACAGATGAAGAAATTGTATTTCATGTAGGCTATTATGCTGAGATTTTTAAAATCAGCGAGTCAGTATCTTTCCCATTATTTCATTTGTTTTATAATATGATTCAAGACATGTATTCCAAAAGTTTATGCAAAAATGTAATGGATTTGGACTAGATCTTCCTCTATCTTGAACTTCTTCATAAAAATGTATTTTTTCGCAGTTTCAATCAAATTCGATCAATGGATATATATGAAAAACATTCCGAGGATTTAGGTCCTCCTCGTTCTTTTCCAATCACCAATGAGAATAAGCTCCGATAAGTTGGTGAACCAACACCGATCTTGTGGCATCGGTAAAGTTAATGTTGGTTCAGGTAATGATAATTCACATTTACGTAGCCTTTCTTTCTAAGCTTGCACGTGATTTCCACTGAATTCAAAGAATATCTTCATACCGGAATCCATTCACCTCACCTGAGATGGGTGGAGCACAGTTTGGAGGAATTTATTGGATATGTATGATGCCATGTGTAGAATTAGAACCGCGGTTTCAAGGCGAGAACATTCATAACGTTCATAACGTTGATGGCAGCACAGATTTTTCAGCCGTATCGCTAGATGTAAAATTTATGTAAAATTTATTTTCCTTTTCCATTTCACACTCTCATAGCAGAGAAATTGGGAACTGTTTGAGTTTATTCACTTTGCATTAAAGAAAAAGCTTATAATCCTCTGGNAATTACTCTACTCCCTCTGCTTACTTTTCTCTATTATCCATTCTCTAACTTGTTACCTGCCTTGATTTCTAAGGGCAT
Source organism: Temnopleurus reevesii (assembly GCA_036244855.1). Taxonomy (NCBI): domain Eukaryota; kingdom Metazoa; phylum Echinodermata; class Echinoidea; order Temnopleuroida; family Temnopleuridae; genus Temnopleurus; species Temnopleurus reevesii. The sequence goes on from BQKZ01003534.1 coordinate 49,059, forward strand.
TTTCTATTTATGCCTCGCTCCCTCACTCCTTCCCTCACTCTCTCATTCCCTTTCCGTCATTACCTCATCGCCCCTTCTCTTTCTCTAGTTAAAGATGCTTTCATAACGATATAACACAGGAATGAGCATCAAATATAGAAATACATGGCATATTTATTAGTTTTCAGTTATAGTCACTTTATATGATTGCACATCTGATATTGAGCTGCTTTACACAGATAAACTACATTTAGAGGAGTACAAAGTAACATCTATACAGTCAGACGGTGAGGGTGTTGGTAGAAAGTTGCAGATACAGTTACTCAGCACACACCAATCAAATTCATTATTTCATTCATGCCTTGTATAAAGTGCACACTCTGGCGAATGAAAATGCATGTACTTATTTGAAACTGAATTGCCTTTGATTTGCAATCAATTGCAACTTTCTAATAACACCCCAAATTATTTTTTTTATGCATGAGCATAGTTCATTCATGAATGGCCATTTTTATAATAAAAATGGTAAAAGCCAAAGTTGCCATTACCAATGATACTGTAACCAGAAAATTATTTTTCATGAATTTATACTTATATCATATGTTGGACTTATGGCTTATAGGGTAAAATGATAAATATATTTTATAAACTTACATTCAACTCTTATTGATAAATGCTAAAACAAATTGTCATAAAGAGATTAGTGCTATTGTTTGGCATTTTTCAACAGATAATGAAGTCATTCTACATCTTTACTGTGCAAGATATGGTTTGATGAAAAGGACAAAAAAAATATGAAAATACTTCCTGAGATACCTTTTCAAGAAAAAATAGCATTAGGGTAAAGAGGGCCAATATCAATTTGATAAAGGGCTGAACATATGATAGAATTCCAACATTTTGTTTTAAAAAGTGCATCTTTTTACCTTGAGCAAGACAAGTTTTACCCATTTAAGCAACATGATGCATGAAAATTACTTTGTTTAAACCAGCCCTGGTATAGACCCTTCAAGTAACATGGTATAAATTTCAGAGGTAAAGGTGAAATGAGAATATAAGCGTTGAATACAAAATGCATGATGCATATAATAGTAAAAGTTCAAAATGAATGGAAGAACGATTGATGATACAATTAAATAAAAATACATGTAAATAACATAGCAGCATAGTTTGTTTTGCAAATATAATCTAAGCATGAGCTGACAATGTTCATATCTCCCATAAATTTTGTAAGAGATATGAACATTATCAGATCATTTAATGTACAAGCATGAAAATGATATGAAAGCATTCCACAGCTACACACTGTTTGTATATTCAATGATAACAAAGAGATACTAAACCATACTGGAATATGCATCAGACAAAAATAAAAATGTGAATATCAAAACACATGAAAAAAAGTGAGAGAAACAAGACAGCAATAACTGAAGGCTCCCAGACATTCAATTGTGGAAAAATCAATGAATTTAAATTAAAAAAAATATATCTCATGCACATCCCAGAACAGTTGGAACCTCTGGATAATGAGATGGGTATAAGTATACTCCTCAAAGATGCCAATAATGGCATTTATCAGGCAACAAAACAACTTTGAAAATGATATTTGTAGTCATATGAAGTCATATGTACCATTAAAAATACTAAGGGGTACATTATTTCAAGTCAAAATAGCTGTAAGTTTAAACCCTAACATAACAGCATTTATTCATATAATATTAGAATATATTTTCTTATACCCAGAAGCAGTATAGTACAAAGCATGTTCAGGTGATACTATTCAGGATCCGAAAAGATGGCACAAAGCCGGAATCCAGGATTTTTATTTCACATACAGTGTAAGCTTAGCAAGCAGTTTTTAAGTAACATCGATTTGACAAATTAGGAACATAATATCATGGATTTTCAAGGCAAAAAAGAGAGTGCTATCTGTGAAATTGGCATTGATATCTGTCAATCTGTATATATACGTAATAGAGATATGAATTAGAATAGTTCACATAATTCTCACATTATATTTGATACATCAATTTGATGTATTAAAAAATCACAACTAAAGAACATGGAATAGTACCATTAATTGAAACCGTCTAAGATCATTTATAACATTCAGTACCATTTTCTATTAATGTTACTATGATTATTGTCATGAAATGGTACATCAGAAATAGTATTGTTACCTCAATAATACTGTTTCTGTATAGAAATGAATACATGTATTAAAAGCATATATTCATATACACAATATATTCATGGTGTATTACATCATAATTAATTACTGGATTCAATAGTAGCATGGTAGCAAAAGCTAAAGATGACAAGTGGTATAGAATTTATATGCTATGGTCATTAATTCATTCATTCATGAAAACCCTTACTTTTTATCAATTTTTCTCAAGGTAATTCAGATTAATTTAGTCCACAGAACTTCTGTGTTATTGAAATCTGCCTTACCATGCGGAATTCCATTCCCGTTTTATTCCAACAAAATTTAATACATGATACTCGCCGGTGAAAGAAGTACCACGTTACCACATTCCTTGGTAAGGAACATGCATAATTTGAATCCATGAGTAAACCGGTAAAATGAAAAGGCACAATAAAATTATAGCTTAACATGTGAAATACCACCTAAATGGCATTTCCTGCTATTCTTTGGCATCTACAGTAACTCCCTTCTATATCACATTTTCTACATGAAATGTGTTGGAATGGCAAAAATATACACATTTCCATACCCCCATCACAAGTGTATCTGGCAAAAATATGGATTTACTTTGGCAGGTATAGAAAATCAAAATCACAGTGACTCATATCATATGTTTGTTATTTACTTTGTATCTGAATACAGTGTAATAAATGTAGTAAGCATGAATGTTATGTTAAGAATGTCACTGCTAGCATCACTAACCAAAACACTATCATCTAAAAACAACATCAATTTTACATGGATTGAAAGAAATTTGTAAAACATTTTGCTATTTCTGTATTCTTAGCCAAAGAATGGCATCTTAGTCACTCCCCAGTTTGAGGACATGGCATAGAGGTGTCTGGCTAGTTAAAATTTTAACAGCGGGTGTGTACTTGGGCTTATCAGATTTTCAATTTACGACACCAATCCTCGAAAAAAAATTTGCTTTTTAAGTTTTTTTCATAGAGTATTTGACTATATCTGTGTTCTGTTTTAATAATATTAATAATAATATTGGCATTTATATAGCGCTCTTACAGAAATATGTATCACAACGCTTTACAGTGTTATAGAAAATTGATTACTTACAGAAAATACAGAACAACAAATTATTTAACTATTAAAGAGGAACCTGCACAAAATATAAACAACAAATTATTTTACTATTAAAGATGAAAGTTTTTAGGGAGCGTTGAAAGATAGCAAGAGATGAAGAAGATCGAACAGCCTGGGGGAGATTATTCCAGAGATGTGGTGCAGAAATAGAAAAGGATTTTCTTGGCTGAAGAATGGCATCTTAGTCACTACCCAGTTTGAGGACGTAGCTTAGAGCTGTCTGGCAAGTTGTAAGGCAGTAACCCTCCTCACCAAAGAGATACCTAGAGGAATAGAAAAAAAGAGCATGGAAAAGAGACCTTGTTAATATTGTGTTAGTGTGCATGTCCTTGTAGGAGGAACTAAACTTGACATATTGACTTGACTCCAGTTCTCAAAAAGATTTATTTCCTAACAAAGGGGGTAAATTATAACTTATTCAGCTGTATAAGCATGATTCCGAGATTAATCCCCAACCCTTTGTGAAAAATAAATCATTGATTTGACTGATACCTTGCTAAAATGGAGAAACCATACAACTCATAAGGAGCGTTGCTCAAAAGTTGTAATTGATCGCAAGTTGCAGTTGATCACAACGCGCTAATCAAAATCATTGTTTCATGTGCATCTAATTAGAAGCGCATATAATGCGAGAATGAAAATGCGCGCTTAATTTGCAAATAATTTGCAGTTGATTTGCGATCACTTGCAACTTTTGAACAACGCCCCAATAATAATAGTACTTATAGAGATTAGCTCTAAAATTGAATAGCAATAACAATTTAATGGAAAACTAACTATATGTTAGGAATGGAAATATATTCCTCAATTAAGATTTACTTTGCAAATATTTCGTCGATAAAATAAATCAGGTGTCATAATTTACTCATATTTTACATTGACAAAATAATAACACAGGATTCCGATACGTCTACTGTACTAAAATTACTTGAGGTTCATGATTTTAAGTGTTAAATTATTGATATTTACCCTTCATGTATGAATTCTTCCATAGTGTTACACTCTGAGACGATTTGAGGAAGAGCTGATTTGATGATGACATAGCTCAAGATGGGAAGAAGATCATCACAACCACTGCAAAAGAGAACAAAATAGATGAAAGTAGGGAGTTATTACCATAATCCAACCACTAATCGAACCAGATGGTAATACTGTTTGATACATGCTTCTAAAACCTAAATGACAATAATTCAAGATTTTCATAGCATTTATTGATAAATTCTATAAATCCTTCAAATAAGAATCAACCTTGCATAATGGCTCTGTCTACTCTGTGAGTGGGTAATTGTTGAATATCATTTGCGTTTATAAGTGTACTGGCTAATAACAACTACGATCCTGTTTAGATGACATGCACTGATGTAGTGCTATGTTTGATGTGACTGAAGCCTTAAGTCCACCTTGCATAATTGGCCAAATCTTATGTCTTTCCAAGCCCCCTTCTCTTTGCATTCTATTGTTTTTCCCCATCATAAGACTAATTCTCTCTGAGTCAGAGCTATTTCTTCAATCTTGTAGATCTGAATTAGGCAGGGCTAACTGTACTTAACTGTGTTAAGATATGGTATTATTCATTTAATACATAACATGCAGAGGACATAACTATACTAATCAATTTTCACTATTCTTACAACAGAATACGAGGCACATGAGTAAAAACAGCATTTTTAGCATTGCTTATTCAATATATACTCTTTCAATGCCATTTAACACTACATTCTGTGACATCTACTTTGTATGATAGAACAACAACTTCAGTAACTCTATTCATATCTTGTTAATAGCTCCTTCACTTTGCGGGTTATCTCACATAAAAACCTCCTCCAAATGAATAATTTAGTTGAGATCAAGGAGTCAATGATCAATTTCATGTTAGAAATAAATGTGATAATATCTGTTCAGTGAAAGCTGAGTGTGGATATACATTGTATATATTTGAAAGAAAAGTTTATCTTGGGTACATCGATGAAACTATGTACCACTGTCTTCACTAGGAATACTGCGATGGTTCATTTGAAAAATTGGGCACTTACACAGTGTGTTCTGGACTCTGTCTTGGCTTGCCTTGGCCTTCATAAAAGTCACCAACACATTCAATCACCATCCTAGAAACTCTTACTGCAAGAGAGAAAGTAAGAGGGAAAGAAAAGAAAGATGATTAACTGACAGTCTTACTATGTAAAGCAACAGCAACTGGAAATGAACCTTCAACATTTCTTTATCCTATCAACGTATATGACTTGTTATGTCAAAATCAGTCAAAAGTTGCTGGTCTAAATAGGAGAAGTGGGGCAAAAGGAAAATTAGCTTCAAATTTTCAAATTCTAATCTGTTAATTTTCCAAATCTTCAAGGTATTAAGAAGAAGCTGATCAATTAAAGCTAAAGGAATGTGAAATTTGTCAAACTAAAAAAAACAAAGCAAAACATCTGACATCTGTGAAAAGAACAGTTTTGGACAAGTTGGAAATGCACATATATTAAACAACATAAGGGGGTCAAATGTAAGCTAAAATATTGTCCTTAAAGGAAGAAATCATCATGTGATTTTACAAAGCAGTGAATACCAACAGGGATGATGCAAAAACATCACATCTTTAAATCATTCAGTACACTTGCTAGCTGCTGAACTGGTTTTGTGTTACTCTCATGCACTCATCAATTCATAAAATCACTGAAGTGAGAAGTGATGTAGAAATTGAAAACATTTCATTGCAACGTGTTCATCCTCAATTAAAACACAATTTAATTGGATCCTCTTTGAGTTGTTGCTATGTCTGGATTACTTTGTCTTCTCTTCGACCAATAGCACTTTGTAAAATATATTAAACTTACCGATGCATTCAATCTTCTGCACAGGGCATGTGTAACTCTGCAGCTTCTGAAGCTCCTCCACAGCTAACCGGTATGGATAATCATTGCTTGATGCTTGGCAACCATCCTGACTAGGTCCCTCTCTGACTAGCCAGAACTTTTCATGAACTCCGATATGCTGGGGCAATGCATGCTGGTACTTCGTCATAGCGATGGCGGCATGTTGCTCTTTCTTGTAATTGAATCGTCTGTAACAGATACAGTGAGAGAGATTTGGTGAACTTGTAGGTTATAGCTTAGAGTTAGAAGCATAATTTTAGCCGTCCCATGGAGTAAGTAAAACAGCAACAGTTAGTAATTGTGCTTTTCAAACAATCAGAATCAAGGATTCCATAGGATTAGTCAGCACTGAGTAATTGTCACTGGCGATAAGCTAAGCGCCAATTTATCAACGAAAAAAATATTCATTTTGCATTAAAGGGTTGAAAAAAGTTTTTTCAAAAACAATAAGTTATACTAAATTCCTTGCAGAGAAGTGCATGACAAACTTCAAAACATGTGACTAAAGTCGCCAATGGGCATGAAAAATCACTGTTGAATTTTATCATTGAAACATTCATAAATTTCCTTTTTATTAAATAAATACGATTTTCTTAAAACTCTTTTTGATCTGTTCGTCTGAACATTATGCTCTTAATCTTAAAGTAAGATTTTACTGACGCAGACCAAGTCTTTAATCAAAGCAAGATTTTTCTGGCCCAAACCCAGTCTTTGATGTCGTTTTTCACATACCTGTAGAGCATAAGTCTTTAATCAAAGCAAGATTTTTCTGGCCCAAACCCAGTCTTTGATGTCGTTTTTCACATACCTGTAGAGCATAAGTCTTTAATCAAAGCAAGATTTTTCTGGCCCAAACCCAGTCTTTGATGTCGTTTTTCACATACCTGTAGAGCATAAGAAGCGGCTGGCAGATGTCCTTGAAAAAGAAGGCTTCGATGACTGATATACAATGCTCCTTGACAGAAGTACTGTTGAGTTGCTCATATACAGCAACGAGTAATGATTGAAGGCGCTCTGTTTGGGAGGAAAAGAATAATAATGTAGTGAGATACATAATTCATATAGAATTCAGTTCAAAGCTTCTACCAACCTTTTGATTTTGCAGCTAGCTTTCATACTCTCCTGAGGACATTATCAAGCCTAATGACATCATTTGGCATGGTAGAAGCTTTGAACTTGAAGCGTTACTATTAGGTAGGGATGTAATGGCCAAAAAGTCAACTTTAAGCGGCCGATGCTTGGCAGCTACCTCAAATTCTCACATATTATACAAAAATATGTCTAATTTCCCCTTTTAAACTCGACAAGCGTAATATGTACGCAGTAAATAGAAAAGTGGAAAAAATCAACAAAATTTTAGTATTTATCGGAGAAATTGTCATCCAATCAAATCGTTCGTATCGTGCGCAATCGTCTGAAAATATCTATTTTAACCAATCACGTCGACCCTTGCATCATTGTCTACTAGCAGACATCAATTGAGCGAATATGGCAGCGCTCAGGTGGTCGTCTTCTGTGTCGTCTGATGAGACTAAAACATCGGCATATTGCCTAATTCATACGACACAATCACATGGGAAAGTTATCCCATTTGCGGAGAAAAGACTGACGAAGTTGAATGAATGTGCTAAGCTCTGGAGGGAGATCAAAAATAGACCAGAGTGTGACATCGCCGCGAGAATACTCGATGTTGATCTTGACCTGAATGATCAGTCCACCGGTAGCAGAAGGTGAGTTACCCCGGCCGCGCCGGCTAGACATCGGGCGTATTTGCGCTAAGCTGTTTAGCAGGACATGCATGCGTCGTATGTTATGGTATTGTTTATTTCAACTAGAAGTTACTAGGTGAAAAGAAAGTTACTAGATTCAGTTGACAGAAAAGAAGATAAAGATGGCACACTTGTAGTTGTAGTATAGTATGCAATTAATCACAACGAGGGCCCAACTGTTACTAGATTAGGCCTATCCACTGAAGCGACTGAATAAAATTAAAACTAAAACAAAGTAAAAGCTAACATAATTATTAGTAACACTAACAATAGACTTTTTAAGTCTAACAAGTTAGTCTGTTTATAGTCTGAATAAGTAAGGAAGAGTATTAACCTTCTTAGAAACTAAACAAAAAGTAAAAGCAAATTGCAAACTGAAGGGTAGAAAATATTTTGGCGCTGATGCATTTTCGTATTCAGCGGCATGCACTGCCGCCTGTGTACACATAAGGGATGTATAAAGAAAGAGGTATCTCCATGCTTACTGCTGGCTATGAAAGCGCATTAATATTTATATTTTTCTCATCATTATTAAAGTCATGAACATTAATATTATTTGATTTAAAGGATTGAATAGACCCTATGTCTAGACTGGCAAGACAGGGCTTTATTAACGAACCTACTTGACTGCAAGCAATTCTCAAAACCGCTTGTCTAAATCATGACAAAAGATCAGGACTTTGTCATGTGCTGTGGCACTCTTTTAAATCGTACAACTTTTAAATTTATTTCTCGATAAAGATTTGTTCAATAACTGAATAATGTAATGGATGGATGGATTGTAAAACAAAAGATATCAGCTTGTGTAAATTGGACAAGCAGTTATTCTTCATGGATAAATTAAATTCATAATTACTTGCCTACACATGATTTGTAAATATGAAATGACCATGCCTCCTACAGAGAAAGCAGAGAAGGATTTTAGATTTTGAGAAATCATTCACAAACTAAGGATACATTACTTTCTCTTACTAAAAGTAATTGATGTCATTGATGATTGAGTACATTTTTTTATATCTTGATAATCCAGAAAACGCAAAGGTCAACCCGGCTATCATGTGGAGTGCTACCGTCATTTTTGCAATATTACATCCATTAAGCGGGCTACAGAGAAAGCAAAGAGGGAAGAAGAGGCCAAGGAAGCACAGACTACCCAAGGTTTGTTCATAATTTCTTCTTGAACCAACATTGTTTACCAGGGCGTGTGTAGTGGCAGAGTTTATTCTAGTCGGGATGGCTATTCATTGAATGGTCGGCCATCACCAGGAGCAAAACATCCCCTAGTTAAATAGAGTTCGCCGCTACGCCCGTAATTATCTCAAACAAAAAGTAGTCAACCATTTTCACATTTCAAGGGTTTAATACCTCAAGCTTACAAATGACATTGGTTGATTGGTTAATTACATTATTAAAATTTGAACCAAAACATGTACGTGTATGCATTACTTTTCCTACATTCACAGAAATATTATCTTGAAGGGCAAAATTGTTAGACCTTTAAAGGTTGGCATTGTTTTACAGCCTTTTTTCAGAGCGATACTGAATAAACAGCTGTTGGTTCATAGATGACACAATTGTATTGGTTCTAGCCTTGATAACCATCCAAGCAGAATGATTTATCATTTAAACAGTTTTTATGAAACAGAATAATTTCACAAAACATGTTGAGAAATGTATGCATATTCCATAAATCTTTTCCATTTTACTTGTGCATGCTATAAGGATAATTGAGTAAAAAATGTCACATGGTGATTATGGTAATTTGATTATTTCAGTTTTTGAAGTAAAAGCACATTTTTTTTTTATTGATCTTCACTCACCAGCAGGACTGCCATTATTTATCTCATAGTTTCATATTGCCTACCACAGTTTCAGGTGACTACTAGCACCATGACCCTTCTTGAGAGGGGATTTACTTTACCCCTTACATCAGTTTGCAAATAGTTCCTTGATTTGAAAAATGTGTAGTATTTTGGTGATTTTGTACTATTCATAAATGAATTAGATTTATATGTCAATTACATATTTGCAGAACAAATATTAACTATTATAACAAATTTGATTTTGTAAACCTTTTGTTTACCAATGCAGAGCTTGAGGGGAATCCTGAACCGCCTTACAATGAAACAGAGGAGCTACATGAAGCAGCGTCAGCAAAACGTCTCCTTCGTTCAGAGATGAGGAGTCCTTCCTTCTCAAGTAAACCACATGTGCTCCCTGCTGAGTGTCTAATATGTAGAGGTAATAAATATATTACAGAGAATTTCTCCCGGAAAAGAAAGTTAGAGAGATTAGTTAGATGTGAAACTATTTCAGGGGGGAAACTCATCAAGGCTGCTGAGATGCGCAAAGATGAGCATGTACTTCTCAAAATCAGGGGAAAGGATCTTGTAGCGATTGAAGCAATGTATCACCGTTCATGTTACTTGTCTTACTGTAGAGTTGTAAGAGAAACTGTCAGTAATGCTCATGTTGGCGAGGGCCGAACACTGTATGTTCCCTCTTACGGTAGGTTTTGTGAGTCGGTCATAGAAAGAAGAATAATACAAGGGCAGGAAATTCTCCGTCTGAGTAAGCTGTTGAAGCTTTTTGTCAAAACTGTAGGAGAACTGGAAGGAATAGATGCTTCAAGCTACAAAAGCACAAACCTCAAGCGAAGACTGAAGCAGTCCTATCCGGGTTTATGTTTTGCTAAACCATCAAATGGGAAGGAAAGCGAGATAGTATTCATAGACAACCTTGGTGTTGAGGATGTTGTAGAATCAGCTGTGAAGGAAATCTCCAGTGAGGATAGCCATAGCGAGAGTGATGTGAATATCAATGATGGACCAGAAGTGCGGCCGCAGGAAAACACCTTGAGAACATTATTTTCTGCAGCTCAAATCATAAATACTTCTCTGCAAGATATGAGCATCAAGACAACCTGGCCTCCAACAGCAGATGACCTGAGCATGGAACAAAGCAGGTCGCTTGTTCCTCATCCACTGTTTAACTTTTTGTCATGGGTGACAGGGGTTAGTGAGGATCCAACAGAGGAACTCGTCTCAATTTCTATGGATGATGAGAGGAAAATTCTCTCCATAGCACAGGACATCATCTACCTCCACACCAAAGGAAGGTGTATTCTGCCAAAGCACAACTCACTTGGAATGGCAGTGAGACACATAACAGGATCAAGAAAATTGATAGGTATCCTCAATGGGCTTGGTCACAGTGTGTCCAAATCGGTGGTTCTTGAGCATGACACCGCT
>BQKZ01003535.1:0-17725 GCA_036244855.1 Temnopleurus reevesii
CTATGATATCAGGTGAGCTATGCTGCAAATCATTTTTTTTTTACTCTTCTCATTTTGATGGACTCCCTAAAATTTGCTTCCTAGCAATCTGTTCAGAGTGGAAGTTTGGATAAAATCTGGAGCATTTTTGCCTGATAGCCCCTTATCAGTAAAATAACCTCACCTTTAGGTGAACTAGATAGTAAAAGATTAGCCATCTAAATGACAGTGAACATGACATGCTTATTCCTATATCATGGAATGATTTAAAACTTAAAACAATGTGAAGATAGAGGTATAAAATCAGGAATAGAGTTCTCAAATTTAGCACATGCAGAAAGAAATAGATTGTATGTAAAAACTAAAAAACTATACATCTAAATGCCTTCAGCTTTTATTTAAAGGCTCATATCACGGATGCTCTCATGATAAGGAAGACTTTATTGCCGCATAAATTTCAAATATATTAAATGCATTGTTGAACAGCTAAAATATCACTTCCCTCAAATATTTCTTTGAATATGTTCACATAAAACCCTGATCTTAATGAAAGAAACATATTCTTTCTGAACAGGATTCTTTCAGAACAGGAATATAAAGCTTGGATTGAAACTGATAGTCTTTAAAGTTTGTATTGGTGTATTCTGGTCAGTAACCTGGAAGGTGAACTCAAGTATCTCTCGAGAAGGAAATCCTGACTGAAACGCTTTCTAGATGAGAATCAATAATTCAAACCAGTTTTTTATATTTCTAAACATCTGTTTCAATACAACCCTTTAGGGCATTCTGAATCATACTCTCGATCTCAAATCACAATCGATATAAATGTTGATTGTCTTTTTCCTGATTTCAAAGACCAACCATATGTTCTTTTTTTTTTTTTATTTCACATTGAATTGGCAAAATAATAAAAAACGAAATAATTTTAGTTTGAATTAATGTCTATGTCAGAACCAGCAAAAATTAATCTTTACAGATTAATGTCTCCAGAGTCGAGAGATACAAATGTGGAAATAAATAAAAGAATTACAAATAAATATTGTATTCCTACAGACTTGAGAAAATACCATATTCTACAAGCACAAATTGAAAAAAAAATCACAAGCTTCAAGGATATAAATAAATAACAGAGCAAAACAAATATTAACAAAAATAATGCACTTTTATTCCTGGCCTTATATTCACAGTTATAACACACTTTTGAATATGATTACTAAATAGAGGAATATTACTCTTTGCACGATAATTATGTTAAATTTCAAATTAATGGCTCTCTGTGTATTACATCAAGGCATGAGTGACAATTATATTTTTTATTCCGCTAGTGAAAGGGAGTAATTTAGGAACTGAATTTTGGACTCTTGCCAACCATCTGTTTTCTGTTTCTAAATCATTCAGTGGTCTGAAATATGGAATACATGTCCCATTTCAAACAGAAATTATGATCCAAGATCAAGAGAGATTTAGAATTCAGGAGAATAACAAGGTCTGTTGGTACAAAGTAGGATTATCTTTCAAGTTGAATAACCTCATACTCATAGCTTGAGAGATACTATTTATGCAAAGTCATATAGAAATAAATTTAATTGAATCATAGTTCTTAGAATGATATATGTTCTTGATAAAGAGGTAATATAAGCCATTAACTAATAGTAAAGATGATTGTAGAAGAAACAATAAACTTTTGCTTCAAATGGAAATGTCTAAATGATGATTATAAAAGTATATTTAAATAACAATCAGTGAACAAACAGAAAAAAACTTCAAATTTTGCAAAGTGAAAATTAATCATTTTGATATATGCAAATATAAAAGGGTATTTTGGGTGTAATATAGGATAAAACTTTTTTTTTTTTAATTTCAAGCATGCATTGAACAGCATGCCTAAATATAAAAGGGTAAAGATAATTAATTCCTGTACAAATTAGATTTTCGTATCCTTCGGTTGGAATATGGCAAAAAGAGTACAAATCCTATTTACATACTTTCAATATCAAGCAATACCAATAATGTTTTGTAATGGGTTGGTTCACTCAATTTCAGAAGCAAAGAATGAAAGAAAATAGCTGGAACTCCATATGGCTATTTACATGGAATGAATGCTGTATAATTGTACCAGGGAGTTGAGATTTTAGAGCCCTGATTGTACTCAAGACATATACATGTACTTGAAAGGTACAAAATCAAGGATGTTTGATTAACGGATCCTCAGAAGATATATGATTCAATTTCTTCATGTGTGCCAAAACACTGTTGCTGTAGAATTGTTTGTATACATAAGAAAGTGTTGACTTTTCAAAGCGGCCATTAACTCCCTAAACAAATCTATGCCAGAAGCAATTTCCGTGTGATACTTTGAAAATATTATTATTTACAAATTTGCACCAACCTTGTTTAGAAAATTCTCATGTCAAGTTTATAAAGCAATAACAAAGTTGATTGGAAGCATAATGCACGTCCAACGACCAATTTCCTGAGGTATAAAGTGACCACAAGTTAATAACTGTGGTCAATTTTGTAATTAGAAAAGCCATAAGCTGATCAGAACCATAGTGTATATTAAGGAAGGGGAAGTCCTGGAGCCCCCAGTGATTGAGTTCAATGAACCTTAGCTTCTAGTCTGAGCTTCATGTGTAGATCTCAGCTGCTTATAATTTCATAATACGTATAGGGTTTCAAGGCTGGAAGAAAGACTAGGTAGAAATGAGTTGCCCTGGCCATTGTATAAGATAAAAAAGATAAAAGTTTTGGAAGTTTTCAAAGAGAAGTAATGCCAGTAATGCAATCATCATTGTCATATCCAACAATATTATCATCAAGACTTTTATTGTCATCAGCATCATCCTCATCATTATCATCATCAAGGTTGTTGAAATTACGATCATTCTGAAAAAGGACAGTATCTAATCAATTAGGATCAACACTCTGTTCACAATTATCGTTGTTTTTTTCTAGTTTCTATTTTTTGTAATATTCATGGACTTTCTAGAATGCCTTGAAATATGATTATGTGTGATTCATTGTGCATGATTAACCAGATCCCTGCATAAGACAGGAACTAAAGGAACAAAAATGAGAAATATGTGAGTGACTTGTCACATCCTCCACGAAACAAATCAATCACTTTCTATCAAAACCCTGAAAACATTCAAAGCTTGATTCCTCATAAATCCAAGCATGACACTTCATCATGATACAGAGCAGGAATGAATCAGGAAGACGGGTGGGTAAAAACAGACTCAGAGCTTCCTTTCTGTCATTCGTCACTTTGCAATCCAGGAAACATTATGGTTATTCTAGATAATATCTTAAGAGGTATAAAACAGCTCTCTTCTACTCCTACTCCTTCCTCAAGCTCTTGTTAAAATGTTGCATTTTACTCATTCGCAGAAAGCCCAGGACAACCCGGATCCAAATTTAACCATCATAAAACGGAAATAGCTCAATCATCATAATTTACAAGATTTCTTTTTTCAAATTATCATTTAAGAAGTTTGGAGGCCACAGTGAAATATGAAACTGATGGAATGTATTTCCATCACATGATGATGAATTGCGTTGTTGGTCTGACGGTGAAGTGTGAGTAAGAAATGTCATCTTCAAATCACTCATTATTTCTAAGAATTCAAGAAGTTTCAAAATTCACATCTCATTAAATAGGCCTACATACTTTGCGACCAGGAACTATAACTCGTCTTTACTTGACACTACGTATATGACTGTCCATCGTCATCTACCAAATTCCAGTATGTAATACATTAATTGTTGTTAAATTACAACTGCCAATGGCATTAACTTTTTATTCTGAAACCAATCTTTATCATTTTATGGCAACTAGCAATTAAGGCCTGTGTAAATGAACATCGAAACATAAGAGTATAACATTGTGGCCTACAAGATTCACATAACACAGGATTCTGTAATAGGAATCACCTCCTCATTACTCAGGAATCTCTTTTTGCCACTGTTCAAAATGGAAGAAACATTTCTGGAAGAGGAAGCAAGAATGTGATGAGGAAAGAGTGACATAAAGTACCAAGCCTGTTTCAGTTTGGTAGGCAAGTATCTCTCCAAAAGTGAATAAAAACTTTGAAATAAATTTTGTTTATGTTTGGACAACAGTGTCAGATTTCTTTTCTGTAGTTCAATATTTTAAAAACTCTATGGACACATTCATATAGCATCCGGCATGTATAAAAATTGAGTTGGAAATTACTAAGAACTTGCCGATTAGAAAGATCATCTCTTTATAGAAAACGGCATCTTTTTACGGGAATAAATGGCAAATAAAAAATAATCACACTTAAATACATACTTACTTAAATAATCATACAAAATCTCACCTGATGAAAGTCACAGTCTCATATAAAAAATGATTGTGATTTTAAAGATTCCACAAATTCTTTCATTTGGGACATATCTGGCATATATTTTCTCTTTTGGGATTACGCTGAAGTATGTTTGTCATATCAAAGAGACAACTTTTGAAGGCTGGGTCTCAGCCAGAATTTTTTTGCTTTGGTCATGTGTATATGACATATATGTCATTCACTTCTCAACTGGTATTTAATTACAACTTATTGTTTTAAAGAATCCGTTTTCACCAATAAATGTATAATTTTTTTTGAAGGGTTGAATCAATAGAAAAGAGAAAACCTATTTCAGTTAAGTGGTCGAAAAAGGGGGGATTTTAAAACAATAAGATGTAATAAATTATTTGCAAAGAAGTGCATGACAAACATTACATCACGTGTCCAAAAGTTGAGAATTTGCATGAAAAATCATCATTGAGTTACATAATTGAGCTATTCATAAGTTTTTTAATTGCTGTCAAATTTGCTTCAAAATTGAAAAAAAAATCTTTTCATCTAAGTATTTTGCTTCTAATCAAAGCTAGATTATTTTGCTTTTAATCAAGGCTGCCTCAGACCCAGCCTTGAAATCTATTTGGTAATATCAAGCATACCTTACACCATGGCTGGCTGCAAATCTGTCTTTTTAAAATGAAAATAACCTCCGTCAGTGACAGAATTATGGTATTTTTAAAATGACCACAACTTTATTTTTGCTTTTATTGTGTCATAAAACTATAATCCAATCAGGAAACAGGATTCTAGAAACTGACCTTCTCTCAAGTCATCAAACATTCTGATTCATCAGGTCAATTAGTAGCCTTGCTCACAATCACTTTTTTATTATTCTAGGTGAAAGGGCACATTACCAAGTCTGAGATATGCAGACTATCTCACAATATTTTGGTGTCTGTGATGAGAAAAGAAATCAAAATCAAAATAAAGTTGATGAGAATAAATAAATTTAAATAAAAGCATTTTACTGACAAACCAAAATGCAGTTTGCCTGGAAGTCAGGCTAGTCACGAATGAGTGAGTGGTCATAACAAAACAATATTTTACTACTCTACTACTACAAATCCTCCAGGGACGATACTCACATGGCTATGAATGAATGGGATCCCTATACCACCTTCATTAGAAAGTATGGAATCAATGGTAAAAGTCACCAATATTCCTATTCTAAAAAAACCTAATGATAATATTAACAAGAGAACTTCTGTAACTACTGTCCATTTAATTAAAATGTAGGCCTATATCAAGTCACAGTAAAATTATGACTTCATATTGAGTATGAACTACAGCTTAAAAACAAATAGTCGACCATCTCCACAACAGATTCATAGAAAAAAAAGAAAAAAAAGATGAAGAAAATGAAGAAAATTGGTACCCTAGAACAACATGGGGTGTATAGCATGGGGGTGGACAAGGATATGCATTCAGCTAATAAATACTATTTTCTGATGAGGTGGATAATTGGTATAGGATAGATCTTTTAATCTTTTGGAAAAATTTACAATGATGAAAGCAGGTCTTTACATTTACATTTTGTTCTGTTCACCCAGACATTCCTATTCACGAAGATCACCACTGACGAATATAGAAACAGGTCAGATGAGATAGGAGCAAAATAATTGTGGTGAGAAGAAGACAGAAGAAGGGGAATGTCAAATAGTTACATATGAGAATGGCCAGAGGGAGAGAAAATGGGGGAGGAAGGAGAAAAATCGGTCAAAGGACAGCTTGCCATCAAACACACAACAAGTAGATCAAGTTTTATCCTGGAGCAAATGATTCACAGAATCAACCAATATACAGACTAATTTTACTAACAAGAGGATAACAATAAAATCACAATGTATATTAGATGGATTTCCTGTGCACCTGATCATCATTGCATCCAATTAGCCATCTCACAAACCTGTTCAGACTCTACGAAAATCATATAAAGTAATGTTGTATGTAGGAGACTACGCTTAGAATTAGATGGAAACACAAAATAAAAACAAAGTTTGGATTATTAGAATCTCATTACATGGATAAGGCTGGCCGAAGCCCTAATTATGAACCTATATTCAAACTTTGGCAAATTATTTATCATATTAGAACTGATGAAAACAAATTAATTGCTATAGTTACATTTACTTTACATGTATTGCAAATACATGAATAAATGTTTATAATCAACCTTAAAGAATACAGAAAGAATATGACATTATCATTTCAGGGAGGTCGATTTACACCACTTGTTTAATATCATTCAATGTTGAAACAATCATAAAACAATCAAAGAAGATTATCAACATTATGAGGAACAGAAAGTTAAAATCACCATCTACAACAGTGATGTGCCCAATTAAGGCTTGAACCTCCAGACTTAAACTTCCGTAACAACTTTGTATTATAAGCGTATAGTGTAATGCCAAAAGTCTTGTCCAGTAACCAAACCGCTCAAATCAAATCATAATGATCCAAATAGAAAACAAAACTTTGGTAAGGTTTTTTTATGATAAATTGTAAAAACTAAAAAATTAAAAAATTAAAAAAATAAATCCAAAAGTTGTGTGAACACAGCCGTTCAGCTTTCTATCTCTTCAGTTGAAAACCTGTCATATAATAGAGTGTCACTTGTCATGACGTGAGAGATCTACGCAACAACTGTCCGTCACTCTAGCAGCCTCCCCTCACGCTTTCCACGAACAATGGCATGATTTAATCTAGTCTGCACGGTGTTTTCCTGTCATCGTCATCGTATTAGGTATTGTGATTATGTTTAATGCATTATGATGACCGGGAATAGATGCAATATTTTTTTCTGTCTGTTGTCCAAACCAAAAATCGTGCAATAAATTGGATTATCTGTTGTCTTGACAATTCATAAGGGCAAAGTTTTATGAAAGATGACATCAACTAGCCATTTGACCAAACGTTAACCCCTGTCACCCACAAAAAAAACTTTTGGAGAGTCTTTTCTATTGCCTGATGAAACAGATTGAGTTGTAATAGATTTATGAAATTACATTTTTGCTGCTTGAAACTGAATCTAGATTTACAAAACCTCCAAAACACCATAGATTTTTTTATTCTTCAGAGCTTAACCAACATGGTCATGCGTTTTCAGATAGATGATTAAATGATTACCATGTGTTTTAAGCATACATTAGAAATATTGCCAAAGAAAAATTGATCCGTGTTTGAGTTGTTTGAGTTTGGTTTCCGAGGTGTCATGAATACACAAAGGCAGGAAACCACAAAAATGAGTGAGAAAATGATGATTAATATCACAGGAGAACGTACTCTATAAAGAGATCAACCCAACCAACAAAATCACATTGTTTGTCATTAAATGCATTTCATTGTTTAGAATTATTATTAGGACCAAAACCATAATTGATTTTCAGGCTTCTCACTGTCAATCAATCCATGACTAAAATGTAAAGATATTTGCCATTACATACAATCAACTGTAAAGTGCGTAAGACAGGGTTATAGGACCTCTGGAGAAATAGATGGAATCATTTCATTTTATCACAAAATAAAGATCATGTATTATTAAAGATAAGAAATCTTGTAAGGAATAAATTCTTTAAAAAAAAATTACAGGCAAGTTAAATCGTTTTTAAAAAAGTATGTCCTCTTTTTTCAAAAAGTACTACATTATATACAAATGGGTAGCTTCTGTGTAAATCTAAATATGACACGACAAACTATATGCACGGATGAGCAAATTTAAAAAGCAAAAATCAAAAGT
This sequence comes from Temnopleurus reevesii, assembly GCA_036244855.1. Lineage (NCBI taxonomy): Eukaryota > Metazoa > Echinodermata > Echinoidea > Temnopleuroida > Temnopleuridae > Temnopleurus > Temnopleurus reevesii. The sequence continues at coordinate 8,083 of BQKZ01003535.1, forward strand.
TTGAAAGGTTCTGTTGTTTTTTTTGGTGTGTGTGTGTAAACGATGCAAAAACTTGGCAAGTTTTGTTTCAAGCAGGTGCAACACATAAATCTAGATAGCTGTCAGTGTCAGATTTATTCAGAAAACTAATATATGAAGAAGCTTTCACATGAAAATCAAGATTGGTTGAATCAATGGTTTAAATAATTAGTCTGAACCAGATGATGATAATAATAATAATAATAATAATGAACGGCTTTTATATAGCGCTTATCAACTCTACATGAGAATTCCCTAAGCGCTCTACAATTGCAGCATTATTACCCTGGCTTTAGCCCGGCAGCCAAAAAAGCAGCGCACTTGGCGTTTCAAGGAATAAATATTCCTACCAGGTACCCATTCACCTCACCTGGGTTGAGTGCAGCAGAATGTGGATGGATTTCTTGCTGAAGGAAATTAACGCCAAGGGTGGGATTCGAACCTACGACCCTCTAGTTGAAAGGCGAGAGTCATGACCACTACACCACGGCGCCTCCACACCTTCTCATAGAAAAAAAATAAAATCATTCAGCTCTTCCTCAGCCTAAAAACTTTCCAATGAAATGCAAGATCAAATCCCCATAAAAATGTCAACATTTCCTGCGGATGTTGCATGAATCTGTATGCCATCTTACTTTCACCTGTATAAACACACACGCATACATCCAGAAAAAAAATATCTACAAATCTGGCAAACTTACAGCATACAAAAGGTTAATCTTATCATGTTTATTTAAAACCCAATTTGGTTTAGTTTCTGTCTCCAGTAGAAGGGATATCCTGTACATATCCCATTGAATTGGTTGGCTTGCTTGTCTACTGAGGATTTCCTTATAGTCTTACCATGGCAATTTACTCCTAAGTCAATCAAACAATAAAATCTACATCAATATTATTTCTTTATAAATTGTTTATTATCATGTTGATCCTTTCAAAAGAATCTACCTTGAAAGACAACATTTATTTTACCCTCTCATTCAGCAGATAGGATTTACATAATTTGAAAACCTACGGAAGCAAGAAATAGAAGTTTCAAACAAACTATATAGTTGACAGTAGAATTGGTAATGCTACTATGAAAAAAGGGTCAAATGGAATAAAAAAACATAGACAAGATAAGTATCTAAGAATGAAGGGTTAATGTTATTTTTCCAGATGTATACTGAAAATGAAAGAAATTATAAGTCAACTTGTAGGCCATGACTAAAGAAATTAAATGATTCTTGTCTTCGGGGATAAAGAACAAGAATGATCCGTGAATTAAAAAAAAATATATAAACTTCTTATACTTTTATTAATTTTTCTTTATGAGTTTAATATCTCTTTGCCTAAAATAAAACAAAAATGCAAAAATAGACTTAAGACTTGCGATAGGAATTTTTTCTACCTCTCTCATGTAAAGAAAATCAAGGCTTTCACATTAGTCATTTGTCCAAAAGTAATAAGAGTTTACAAAAACTTAACCTGAAAGTGTCAAGGTAGTAATAGAATGATATACCAGGTGCAATCCTTGAGGTGTTTTTCTGGGCCAGTTCCTGAAGTTGTAGTTGTCATGACAGAAACATGCTATTATAGAATGAGATACAAACAGATTAACCAAGGAGCAAAAGTTTAAGAGATTATTTGAAGAGCCATCAAGGCAAAAACATATATTTTTAGGAGAGATACCTTTTAATGGCTGTGCAAATAGGTTTAAATTGCTTGTTATTTTGATTCTGTATAACTAAAATTTTTAAATAAACTAAAGTAACTGGAAAATTTACGATAAATAGAAATAATATTTTAGAGTTATTTAGAAACCTAATACGGTCATCAAGTATAAAACAGAGATATTCATTAAGCATTATTGGTAAAATAGGTTAACATACTTTCAGAGCCTACTAAAGCATAAAAGGTTTCAAACAAAATGCTTGATCGTAGCATTGATTTTAAAAAGTCACAACATATACAAAGATCAACTAAAGTTATGTAACTTTGGCAACAGTATCAAAACATGTGAATTTGTAATAATTCAGATTTCAAGTGATTATGATACCGAACAGGATGTATACATTATAATCTTTCTGACATGTCTCTTCATACGTTCCAAAGTCATCAACCTCAAGCGTTAATCATTGTGATGTGACATTGCAAGCTTTCTTGATGCTAAGCCAACAACTCGTAGCAGGTGTGTCAAACGCTCCCATCAGAACGCAAGATGACATGTCATCGTTGTCTTTCATCAGCTTTTAGTAAGGTGTGTCCAGTGTCTCAGAACACAGCTGCTTTCAATAACAAGATATCTTCAAGAAAAGAGCTTTCAAACGGTGGCTTTAATCAAGGAATTATCAACAAATCGGGATGGACCCTTTCTACTTTCATGCTTTCTCTTATCCCAAATACACACATATCTCTACTGTGATAATTAATTTACACAAATTTCTAAATTTCTAAATTTCCATAAAATTCTACTGAACATTATAACTTGGTAGCCATAGCAATCCATCCAAAACAAAGAATCAGAGGATTTGTTTTGACGATACAAGGAAACCTTAGGTAAACTAACTGTAATGTTTGATGTTCTTTCCATGTGATATTTCCTTGGTTTTTCCATATTTGTTAAAACAATAAGGAAAGGTATGGCAAGGAAATGATTTATTTTTGATAAAAATAATGTGCCTTCACACAAAAAGAATTCAGTCGTCACAACATCCCCTTAAATGCTAAAACAAAAAACATAAAATAGGTGTACTTGGTACTTCCTTCACCAGGTTTTGACAACATTTTCCAAGAATTTGAACTTTTAAAGATTATTTTCATTGAATAGATTTAATTGCTTTTAATGGAGAGCTGTTAACCTCATACATTAAAAATTTTATTTGCATACATTAAAAACCCTATTTTCAGAAAAATCCTATTTTTAGCTTCAGTGCAATTTTCAACATAATATCTAAACGACTTAAATGTCAATTTTCACTGAAAATCCTGCTAGAAAGTGTAAAATCCAACTAGCTGGCAGCTATTATGCTATCTAATTACATGGAAAATCAATATTAATATTTTCAATCTATCAAACATTATTATTATTATTAAAAGGTAATATCAAAATTTAAATACAAGTAAAGAACTGTCCTGCATACATTATTTGCTCTAAAGTATTAGTGATCTAAAGGTAAGTCAGATTTTAAAAGGTGATGATAAAAATGAGCCTCCTTTGGCAAGAAAAAGAAGGAGCATGCTCCTGTGGTTTAGAACGTCTCTGACTAGGTGTTTAGTCACCAGTCTAAAATAGTCTTTAGGGGAGAGTTAGAGTGCGGTTAAGAAATGAAGGAAGCAGGTGTGATAAGACAAAAGATGCCAGGGTGCGTGAAGAAGCATCTGGTTTGGCTCAGGGGATACATGCCCTGTAGCATGACAAACATTGAACTCTACTTGTATGTCTGCATCTCTTTCTATAAAAGTATCAGATTTATGAAGGATAGCCCATCTTCTAAAAACCCAAAGTCCTTGTATTCAAATGAAAATCACACATCTTCCTGTCATCTAAATGTTGTGAGAGTATAATTCCTGGTAATAACATCTAATTGAATTACCTGCCATGACAGAGTACTCACTTGGAAATGGCATAGCTCTCATTCTCATTGTGCCAACGATAGATGTGACCAAAAGCTGTGGATGCAAAATGTTTGTTTATTTGTCACCAAGTCAGTATTGATATTTGATATCACTATTGGTAACCACTTGATACTTAATCTCTTTTCAAACTTCAAATGTACAATTAACATCTTCTTCATAACACATTTTTTATGTTTACTTTTCATCCAACATTCTCATTTTACTTCCTGCTTTTAAGGTTTCGTTTTATCATGCTCAAAAATGCATATGCATATTTCCTGTATTCTTCGTCCCTACTCTCTTTCTCTCTCACTCTCTCTCTCTCTCTCTCACACACACACACACACACACACACACACACATTTCTTAATTTGTCTCCCTCTCTTTCCATCCCCTCTCTTTCTCTGTCTCTTGTTCGTATTAACAATCTTCATAAGATGTGAACGTAGAGTGTCTCTATGACCAAGAGACCCTCAAACCTCAACTGACTAAGCAAACTTTTTCATCATAACATAATAACCTACGAGCTGAAATTACAAAATATCCCTAACAAGTTAATGAAGAGCATATGACAAACATACACAACTACTGCCAATGTGATCAGAAAGGTGTTTCTAAAGATGATAGCCTTACTTGAAATTTGCCAATCATCGAACGTGTAACTTTCCAAACTACAAGCATATTTCAATGAAAAATTGATCCCAAAATATAAAAGAAGATAAAAACGTTTACTCTAAAGTCTGGAATAGGATATGAAACTTCAGAGATTTAGGTATTAGTCATAACGTGATATGAGCCATGTCTTTTTCCCTAAGGGTATCACTACATGAGCCCTTTTAACCTAAGCTCCTCCCACAGACGCATATCATTGTAATGTTCTATTAACGATTATCAGCAACCAATAACAGGTAACATGGGAAAAGGTGAGGCTTACGGCCAAATTCCCCCATTCCCACGATGCATTGTGAGCGCTTCCTGACAGGAAGTTGGAGTGGCTGAGAGTAAACAGAGCAGAGGCCTGGTAACGGACATCCTGGCTCTCGTGGAGCTCTTACATCGAAGGACAGTAGACCGCAGGACCCAAACTAGTCTATCTCTGCTTCAGACCTGATCTTCCTCTATCAAACAGGTACCTATTTACTTTTCCCGGGTAGAGAGAGTCAAATACTTCTTAATGCCTAGCTCTTGTAGAGCAGTAGATCGCAGGACCCTAACCAGTCTATCTGAGCTTCAGACCCACTCTTCCTCTAAAAAAAGGTACACATTACTATTCCAGTGTTTAGAAAATCAAATACCTTTTAAAGAAATTGGTCTTCCCAAGAAAAATCTTGCTTTGAATGAAAGCAGAAAAATCAGTCAAAGAGATTTTTTAAAAAGTAAATCGGATAACGAATTAGAGAGTTAAGAGTATTTCAATGAGATAACTAAAGGCAAATTGGCAACATTTCATCACATGTCATGATGTGTATCATGTACTTCCCTGCAGTCAGAGCTCCTACATCAAAGGAGACTGCAGGACCTCAGAAAGTCCATCTGAACGTCAAACCTACTCTCCCTCTAGCTATCACTATTCCCAGGATAGGAGAGTCAAATATATGATGCTCATCATAGCGTTCTTTACAATGGATAGTAGCCGTCAGGAACCAAACTAGGCTATCGAGTCTTTAGAGCCGCTTTTTCTGTACCCTGCAATTATTTATTCTATGCTCCAAGGCTGAGAAATCTTACATTAAAGTATGATGGGGTCACATTAATTCGTATCCTTTTTCTAGAGCATTTTTGGATCGTGGTACTTAGCACAATACATCTCATAAAATACACAATTAATTTTTAAAATCTTGGCACGAAATGAAACTAGATATTTCAGGCTTCAAATATTTCCAAAAATAAAATTAATCCACGAAAGAATCACGGAGATATCGCGATATCAAAATTCGATTGACGAAACGATCGCATCGCTCCATGCTGGAAAATGGCGAGAATTGTCAACAAACTGTGTCATATATATTCGCAGTCCCCGTTTTGAACAAGATTTACCTTAAAATTGCTTCCATCTAAGATGCAAAATTTACAGTAGTTTGACCACAAAATATCAAGGAATCGAATGGTATGTCTGCTTACTTACAAGTTTGATGATTTCTGTCTGAAAATTGGAAGGATTCAGATCTGTGTCGCGAGACCCGTGTTTTTCTGCAAATGCAAGCAAATCTGCCGATCTATTGGCAATATTTTCATTGTTTTTTGTCCTTTTGCTAAGAAAATGTCCAATTTAGGCAAATAAACAACGCTCTTTACGATGGTGATGTTAGATTTGTAATATTTCATCGATTTTGTAGAAATTCTTAAGATGTACGAATTAATATGATGCACGAATTAATGTGACAGCACCATACAGTTAGACAAAGAGACCTGATCTTCCAGTATCTCACAGGTTCAACACCTTGTCCAGGGTACGTTTCGGAGAGGCACATAGCTTTTACTTTTAGAAGTATCATGTCCTACTCATGAAGTCAACCGAACAAGCATAAGTTGAAATATCATTGCATTAATGAGCCACACTCAACTCAGGTGATGTGAATTAACAAAGGCAAGATTTTATACGATTTAAAATATTTGTGCTCCAGCACTATGCACTGAGCACTATGCAGAGTGGTTATTTGAAAAAAACAAATTATAGGCATATTTATTATCAATCATTCCAATCAATTTTTTTTTTTAAATCTAACCCTTCCATAGGGCTCCTTTATTAAATAAACATTACATTTACAATGGATGCTTACATTTGAGAAGAAAAGTTTTACCACATGAAAACATATTCTGAAAAACATCCAATGATATTTAATTTAGCAAGCAGAGTCAATTTATAAGCCATGGCGGAAACTTTTTAGAAAACAAAAGAATGACAGCCAAAGATTTTGACATACCTCTAGAGATAACCATGAATAGGAAGCATGCTGTTGACAATAACAAAAGAGTTTCACTATCCCAAATTCAAGATTTCACAATATTTCATCATTTTGCTGATAGTTGAATTTGACTATCAATCATCGTCAACACCTGATACTCTTTTGACTGATAAACTGATCACACAAAGACTGATTGGTAAGACTATCAATCTAAACCACAATGGCAGACAAACATTATCAAAATCATTTTAAAGATGGACAAAAATAAGTCATGCGCTGTTCCACGAATAACATCAGGAAAGAAACCGGGATAGAGATAAGAACTGAATGGGAGAAAGAAGAAGAATGAGCGATCCAACAGCTACTATTGTTTTTATACATGTCAGAACCATTGAGTTCTAGTTTATATCTTTCAGGTTCGTTGAGTGAATGAATTAACAGATTGTCATGGTTGAAAAACAAGGAGATTGTAAAATTAGGCCACATCTCAGGCCGAACAAATCATTGACTTTTCACCACTAAGTGACTCTCTGAAAATAACCTGATCTATCAAGTATTTTTAAATGTTTATAGTTTTGTTCCCTCCAAACTAATATCCCTCCCCCCAAATCACAAGTATATATACAACAAAAAATGATTAAGCTGTACCCTGAAAAAAATCATAGTTCCCCAACCCTTCCATGAGAACTAATGTTAATTCTTGTTAATTAGTTGTTCAACTAACTTTCTTATTCTGTCACTTTTAAAAGTTTATATCAAAATATGACATTGATCATTTTGACCCCATTTGGCACTTCTCAAGAAAGAGATTACTGTGAAAGTCAATATTTCAATGTACATAAATTTTTACCAAACTCAATGAATTCCTGACCAGGAGGTTTTCACTCATTAGCAAGTTCTTCTTTAAACATGCTTAAAGATTATTGCACAAAAGTCTATGGGCATACTACTAAGAGAAATTTTAGCAAATTTATGATTTATGAATTTATGCGAAATTCGCGAAAATAAAACCCACAGAACCACTAAGTAGAAAGTCTATTACAAGGATCACTGGGTGTAATTTAAAGCCTAGAAATGAATAAGAGCTAATCCTGCCTGCAGGCTCAGTACGACCCAATTCACATCAAACTAAACTAGCTTCCAAAGCTGGATCAGGAGGTTGGTTGAAAACTGTTCACATCTTCACAGCTACAAAGTGGACTTCCAGTCTAGTTCATTCATGTAAAGTAGTTTTGTTGCACCAGTAACACAAATAACGAGTCAAATCTCTCTACCCCCCCCCCTCCTCCTGTGTTGAGTTTGCATGTAACTTTGATTACAGTGATAATTCCAGGTGAGACTTCTTGAGGCTGGTTCCTGACATGACCAGAGCTCATATCTACCATTAATCTGGTTCCATTGAACTACCTTAATGCTATAGATGTGAACAGTCTCTTTACTTATTTTGATCGTGCATCATATGTTTGGTTCTTTCCACCTTGACCCTTTAACATCATCATGTATTTCTATGACCCATGATCAGAACAGGTCCATAGGCAAGCAGGCTAAGCTATGACAACCACCTGTGCCTTTCTGATCATAATTCACATTCAGGAATAAACTATGCCTCAGAGGCGTAAGTCAAGGTGAACATTCCTTCTCTAATCCTACTTACCAACCCATTTATTACAGAAAATTGCATGCAATGTTCATGACGTAGTGAGCTTGGATGCTGTGGAGGGTTGGTTCCCCAGATCTCTGATGCTTGAAACATGTAAACCCAATCTAGGTGGTTTATCTAATGTAATACTTCAAATTAAATGATTGGGTCTCGATGAGAAGACTACTGCGTTGCTATTCATCACACCATCAGCAGTAGATAGACACCCTGTACCTTACAATCAGTAGCAGATATTTACCATACCATCAGTGATAGATACTTTTTATTCACTACACCATTAGAAGTAGACATGGTCTATTCACCATATCATTGTATTACACAGAGTCTATTTACCACATAATCAGTAGTAGATATAGGCCGTGTTTATACGATCCTATGATTGAGTTTTGAAACGCGTTTAGTTCAGAAAAACAGTTGCGTTTATACGGTCCTCAAATATCAACACGTTTGAAAACTCAATCACCAAATGAAAAAAAAGATGAGTTTTGAAATGTGATTCTAGCAGAATCGCGATCATCGGGAACGTATAAACGCAACCGTGTTTTGAAACGCATTCCTGTGACGTCATATATAAAGAACATAAGGATAGAGAGAAAAGAAGGGAAAACAAGTGGAAAACACTGAATAACATTAGGATAGACAGAAAATCAATATGAAAAGAAAGATAACAACAAATAACAAAAGGATAAAGAGAAAAAGAAGAATGAATAAAGAGAAAAAAATAAATAACATTAGGATCAACTGGAAATGAATGTGAAAATGTAGATAACAATAAATAACATAAGGACATAGAGAGAGAGAGAGAAAGAAGGGAAAATAAACTGAAAATAAAAAATAACCTAAGGATAGAGAGAGAAAAGAAGGATAAATAAGCAAAATACAATAGATTACATAAGGATAGAGAAAAAAAAGAAAATAAGGGGAAAACAATATATAACAATATTAAGAAAGACAGGAACAGAATGTGGAAGATGGATAAAAAATAATCAAGTAACATAAATTTCGAGAGAATAACAAGAAAAAAATAATTAGAAACAATAAATAACATAAGGATAGACGGAAAACGAAGACTGATAACATGAATAACATGAGGATATAAAAGAAGGCTATTCTTACAGAAACTGCGCAGTAAAGTTGCGCGGTGGCACACCTTCATAAGAGCCAGGATCACGTTTGAAAGTCAGTCGTATAAACACGACCGCTTTTCATGATTGAGTCTTGAAACACGTTTCATGTTTGCGTTTCAAAACTCAATTGCCATATAAACACGGCCATAGTCATTTTACAACACCATCAATTGTAGATAGTTCATTTACCACACCATCAGTGGTAGATACACTCTATTGACCACACCGGCATCAGTGGAAGATATAGTTTATTTTACCAGTGCACCATCAGTTGTAGATACAGTCTATTTACCACACCATCAGTGGTAGATACAGTTTATTTACCACACCATCAGTGG
>BQKZ01003535.1:19361-41561 GCA_036244855.1 Temnopleurus reevesii
GGTAGATATGGGTTATTTACCATACCATCAGAGGTAGATATGGGTTATTTACCACACCATCAGAGGTAGATATGGGTTATTTACCAGACCATCAGAGGTAGCCACAGTCTCTTTACAACATTATCAGGGGTAGATATAATCTCTTTAGTACATCCTCTGTGGTAGATACAGTCTATTTACCAAACCATCGTGGTAGCTACAGTTTAAAATACCATACCATCATTGGTAGCTATATACAGTATATCTACCACAACATCAGTTGTAGATAACGATATAGTCTATTTACCACACCATCAGTTGTAGATTATGATATAGTCTATTTACCACACCATCAGTGGTAGATCAGAGGTAAAACTCCTACATGAGATATAATTGCAAAGTGTTCATCCCTTCACCACACTATCAGTAGCAGATAGACTATCCGTAGTAGATAACCATTTATGATTTATGACACTATCATCAGTAGATATACTTCATATGTCATGTTATATTTTACCCTAGTCAATATACTACAATACCACATATTGACAACATTGATCCCTTGTCCAAATCACAATCAACAATCCTGTGTTATGATGGATACAATATGAATTGATTGATATGTGATGTGAATAACAATCTCATTCATGACCAAACCTCACCCAGCGGAATGACAGTTAACAGATGGGAGTAAGGTTACACTGTCATAACATATCCAACATGTTCCTATCATTGTGTCATATCCGTCAAAATGGTCTAAAGAATATTTCCATAATGCATTTTACATCAAAGCATTATCTACAACAAAGTTACTGTGCATTAAGTCAATCAGATTTGCCTGAAAATATGTAGTAACGCAGAAAAAGCATTATTATCCAACTGATTTGGGGGAAACTATCCACTTTCCAGAAGATTTTGAAATCAGAATTACATTTTTGGTGAAGTGCGGTTGTATTGCATTCTGTTACTTTTACTTGTGGTAAAATATCAAGAGAATGTTTCTGCAATTGGGCACTTTCCATTTGCATTTGTATACCTAGACTACCTTTCATTCGTTTATGTTTTATTTGGACAAAATAAATGACACCAAGGATTCTTAGCTGTCCTGTGTTCATAGAAAAAGAAAAATCAGCAAGAAAATGTTAAGTAACATGAGATTTTTGTTTTGATTGAGAAAGAAATTATAGGGAAGGATTACTGGACTCTTCATCAAAAATATTAATTGGAAGATTCAAGCAGAATTGACTATTCATGGCAAAATCTCACTATTCCCGGCTCAATCTCACTGACCTGAACCTATGTAGACTTTAGAACAATCTTTCACCGAATTCATGTTACTTTTTGTTTCTCAGAGATTTGTTACTCTTCGTAAGCTGGTTGTGTACCAAAGATATTTTCTTGCAATCTTTCAGTTGATGCGATAAGGATCATAACACTATCATCACCCTTGGCACTGACCCAAGCACAGATGAAATTACCTCACCAAGCAGGATAAGATCTCTCAACCGCTTTTTAACGATAGAACCATTATATCTCTCATGGGTTGAACTGCGAGGAAAGTTGATCGTAAAACAATAGCAACCCCACATCGTGCACTATAAGGGGAGCTATAACATTGTGATTCACGATTAGTCTGCATATTTGATATAATTTTTCATCCATTGTTATTGTGCTTATCATGAGCATTAGTTTCAATATTGCAATTGCATGATATTTTCTTTGCTGAATACTTGACAATCCTCTATTCCTATGATTCTATGATAACAAAAAACAATTGAAGAAATCCAATATATTGTACAGCGACTAAATTTAAGCCTGATAGAATATCTTGGGCATCACAGTTTTTGACACTGAAAAAAAGAAAGTAGGCCTATAAGTATACTATAATGGAGTGAATGATGGCAGTCAATGACCAAAAGATGCACTTTGTTTTTTGGTGGTTTTTCAATTAGGTTTTTCATTCCGATTTCCTTTTAAAATATTTCAAGATCTTCTTGTTGGCAAAGCAGCTTAAGTACACCTGTGGCTGTAGACTTTAGGGTATCCAATATACCTTCCTTTTCATGTACACATTTGATAATCTGTCATTACCAGAATTCATTGCCTCATCCCCCCTGACACATTCCTCCCTCCCAGGATCCTTTTGAGGGATTATGTGCAAATAACAAAATTCAGCTGGAAATAACCCAAATGGGATAAGATTACTGTACAATTACTCTCATTACCATGTCAAATATTTTGTAGTTGTTCACCAAGTGGCATCTCCCTCGTTCACCTGCTGAATCTTATGTACCAACCACAGGTATCAATACTCTATGTCAAGGTGATTGCTAGTCTTTCATCAAGACTCAATTATTGACTATTCAGAGCTATTTGGAGCCATTGTGAAAATTGCAAATGAAGCTGATTTTTACAGGTTGTGTCAATTTTTTTTTATGAATTCACTATTAATAGATAGGATGAAATATACGATGCAAATGTTGCGGTACTATTTACATGAAAGTGTAAAATGTAATAGAGCAATATGATATACAAGAAACTCATTAATCATCATGTTTCCAAATTTATTTCTTCAAGCCCTATCAGCAAATCATCAACCAATATAATTATAATCTGAATTGTCGTTGTGCAACTTTACAACATTGTTGTAAATCTAGATTGTTCATATTCTCAAATGAAAAATAAATATTGGTGAGAAGATCCCCCAATAACATACCTACATAAAACTAAGTTAAAACTAAGTTGCAAAAAAAATCTGCAAATGGAAAATGAAAACAAAAAACAACAATGGAGAAGGTCTATGTTTATAAAGAACCTTAAAATAGATTCTGATTTACAAATCACAACAACATTTTTTTAAAGAGTAGCAAACAATGATGAAACCATATCCCATCATCATTTCCGCTTCAGATACTCACTGTATTATTTTAGCCTTAGTGCTTTCATTAAATGATCATATACAAACGTTGGTGAACTTGTCTGCATGACAATGTCACATTATTTTTAGCTGCTCCAGGAAGTTTGTCTTAGACATCACATTTAGGCTAACCCATGCGGTAAAGCTTAGTATAACCTTGCAATCTATTTTGCGCAATTCCCAAAGATAATAATGATGACTGACATCACTCAGGCTAGCATAATTATTTTGTCGGAATTGTTAAAAAGCTGACAGCGAAAAAGAACCCCGGAAAGACATTCTTTCAAAATTTATTTGAAAGTGAATCAATTAGTCTTAAAATTCAAATCGATCACACAAAATGTTGAAATATAAAATGATTGTAGAAAATCTTTTATATTTTGCAATACATTCAAGAGTCAAGATGGCTTGTAGAAAGAGGAAGTTTTGTATAGAAGACAATAAGCGGGCTTACTTACACAAAAGTTGCTTTTTATGCTCCGAAAGTTTGCCCGACAAAGCAACAAGTAATATATGCAAATATGCAAACTGGATTCCAAGTATTATGCTTTGAATTTAACTAACCAGGCTACAGAATACCATGTATCTAGGGGGTCGTAGGCAAGAAACTGGCATACATTTGATTATATTAGTAAACCAGCCTTTTAGTATGGCAAGTGGTAACATCCACATTTACCAAAAGAAATTTATTAAATGAAAGAAATCACATATTTATATGCAAACAATTTGCTCATGTTTCAAACATGAAATAGTGATTTAGAATATTTTTCAAGACAATATTATGTCAAACATCACCTTTAAAACACTTGTATATCTGACGATAATGATTTATGTAACATTGCATAAATATTTCGTCTAGAGAAGAGAGCTGACATTGAACCCAAACAATGTTCTGTCTCTTTCTTATGGACCACATTTTGAAGAAGGTGATGGCAAGATGATTTAGTTTGTTTCCATCTTTCTAAATAATAGATCCTCTGAAAATAAACACATTTCTCCCAAGGTCTCATGGAGATATCTCAGGCAACTTTCATTTTTTTTCTACCAAGACATAAATCAAAACGGTGATCCACCAGGGTAAACGAACATCCACTGACAGGTAACATCTTTCTAGAAGAAATCATTCTTTCTGATCCATAGAGAAATTTTAGTTCCAAATATTCTGATAACATTTTTGTAATCTAATAAGATTAGAAGCATGGTTAAATTTAGTTAAAATAACAAAGACTGATAAGGCTTTAAAATAAAAAGCTCTGTGAAATTATGGTTCCCAGGGAGGGTTAAAAAGGTCTAAATACAAATGTTTAATTTGGAAATGAGCGCAGCAAGGCAACCATATTCAATTAAGGATGCCAGTTTTGTGAATGACTTGGCAATCAGTAATTCAGATGTCTGATTATTATAAAAACATATTTTCTGCAATTAAATTTGCTAAGTGAATATAAAACTTGAATATTTTAGGAGGTGTAATATCAAATTTTGTAAGAGAAGCAATCACATAAGAAAATGGTTTTGTTTGGTCATCAAACATTTGCCCCTCATACAGATATAAAAAGAAATATGTGAAAAGGCATATGTTGGTGCATGGAGAAGTTAAATCAGTTGAAATAATTTAATAAATGATAAGGCAAAATAATTCTATCTTGTTGCCTTCCAGTTCCATCGACTGACCCTCTGAAAATGGCCAAAACAGATCTACTTTTTTTTGCTTTTAATTCAATTTCTCAACTTAAAAATCAACTTAAAAATCAAATCAGTGAAATTATAGAAAAATAGAAATTAATAGAAATATTCATTTTACATATTCTCTGAATTTTCACTTGCTTCTATCTATTGTAGGTATGAAATCAATTCTAAAAATAAAGTTCTAAACAAATTTTGTGACTAACCAATCACAATAAATGGCATTCAAGGGCACTCTCTCTTTCTTTCTTGTTTTTTTTTCTGGGGGGGGGGGGGAGTAGGGACCCTAAGCCACAGTATATCCAGCGATCGGCTTCAAAACAATTTTATATTTCTGTAAACGACAGCCATAAATATATCTTCACTGCATAAATGGTGCAGTGATGGTACGCTGCCATTTGAGGGTCATATCAAATTCTAAAAGAATCTTTATTGGCCTCGATATTATAGTTTTATTTGATTCAATCTGTCAGTCCACAACATAAGACCCACCTGATATATAAACAGGTGATTGAAAAAATATATATCTATACCAACTCCTATCTGAAAGTTTATTCCAATAAATATTCCAAATATGGGGGGGGGGGGCAATGATGTAATTATATTTGCTTTTACATATACTAACAGAGAGTCAAATATTATAGATTTTACTTACCTTTCATTAATGTTGGAAATGAAGCCTTTTACATCCAAGAGTTTGGGGAATCTTTTTCACTCATAGTTCTATCTGATTGGTCTTGTTTGAAAAGTTTATTCCACCACTTTCAAATCCAAGGTCTTCAGTATGATATCCACATCTTGTCCTTTGAATGTTCAGACGGCCACACTTGAGTTCCAGTCTGTAGAGCACTCTTTAGTGGTTTAGAATCCACATCTCTTTCACAAGATGCAGAATAGCATGAGGCAGTTGTAGATGAAAGTCAATCTTTGTGCAACTGTGTTTTGTTTTATTCAAGGGGCTTCTTTCTTGGTTTGAGGTATCTTGATTAGTTAAGTTCCTTCCTTGATAGTTTTTCTTATGCTTTATCAAAATCATAGCTAAATAATACCAGGGAACAATTCCCTGATAATACTTAAACAGTTCAACACATTTCTGGAGCAACTGTGTGTAAAGCTCATGTCCTGGGTATAATGTCTTCACAGTCATTTGCAGCATTTATTCAGATAAAGATGAATATCTACCTCCATCAGATATAGGTAGACCATCCATCGGAAATAGTTCAAAGTTTCACAAATCAAGAAATAAGTAAAAACTGTGGAGGTTCGTATGATTTGTTTTTTGTTGTTTTTATTGAGCCAAAACAGCACAACAGTCCATCAATGAAAGTTTCTGTAGCTCTACCCAGAAATGCAGTTGTTGACAAACAATGCCGTTGATGAAAGATGATGATGATGATTATGATGATGATGTTGTTGATGATGATGTTGATAATGATGATGACGATGATGAAGAAGATGATGATGATAACTAAACTATCTATCTCCTGATGGCTGAACGAACCCTGATCTTCTGAAGACCAGGATCTGTCCCTCTAAATGTTAAAACATCTTCCTCATCTGGAAAGAGAAAAGTTGAGGGAGGGGAGAGAAAAGATACAAAATATATAAATTATTTTCACATTTTATTTTTCAAATAAATACTGATAGTATGTTTTGGTTGATTTTGGATACAAGTATTCTTTTAACTTTAATATAATTTCTTTAACATTAAAATATTGAGAAAAAAATAATCTCATATCTGGCTGTATAGGCCTACTAAATAAAATACTATAGTAATGGCTATTTATGGCACATAACCACTGAACTTTTAATTGATTTATGATGTCATCACTTAAACCCATCTTGACTCAGACATATGGGGGTGAATGCATGCCAGCTGTTTTTGTTATGAAAATGTCTGTAGCATTAAACAGCTTTCACCTTCCTCCATCTTGAATTCTAATCCCCCATGATCCCCCTTCCTCTCAGGACTGTTCAGGTCATTGACCACACAGGGGGGGGGGGGCTAGTGTGAGCATGGATCTAGGAATGAATCCACGGTGTTAGGGAGCAGGGAGGGGCTGAAGCGTGCGAGCATGGAGAGGTGCCAAGAGGGAGGGGCTGTGGTAGGGGTCAGGCGAAGGAATTGTGGAATGAATATTGAGAGTTATCAGAAAAAACACAACGTTAGAAAAATGTAGGTTACTATTAAACATCAATACAGCACCTTCTAGATCCATGACTTAAGAAAATAGAAAAGATATGGAATAACAGTTGAACAGTGGGTGTATATAGAATGTTGTAAATTAGTTGTTAACAGCAGTAAATGAACTAAAAATTGCAAGAGGTAGTTTGAGCTATAAAAACAAGGTTTTTGATGGGCCATTGCCATAACAGAGTCTCATAAGATTGCCTAAATTTCCAGAACCATAATAGAAAAAAATGCTGTGCAGAATCAATATGACATTAATTATCACCCATCTCTTCTATAAGTATTGTTTTAACGATTTACTTTCCAGATAAAACTTGCTTTTTGATACTTGATAGCATGTGAAGACTAATGCTTTAACATCATGCAAATAACTATTTTAATTCATTTTAGCGATTGTAGGTATCAATCAAATTTTGGGCTTGCTTCGGGTTCCTATGCCTATAAAATCACGATCTACTATCTAGAAATGTCATCTATGGATCAATATTTGTCACTACCTAAAAATAAATTGACAAAGCACCAACCTATGAACTATGTCTATTTCAATCTTGCACCATCAAGAAAATAACAAAGGTTAATAGTTGCAGATTAAAGTTTTCATTGAAAAAGAAATGTTATTTTGGTAAACGATTCATTCAAAATTTCATAAATATTTTGTGCAGCAAATTGCCTCAAAACAAAAAGAAATAATAAATACCAAAAAAAAATAAAGAGATGATGTGAAGAATCTCCTCACATTATATTCTCATTACACTGTCTGAGGGGAAATAATCCATGAACAATGTGAAGTTGACAAGGGATATCATCTGATAAGAAGTAATATAACTGATCATTATAATCCCTCAGTATTTCCTCTCTGGAGTCAAGATTTATATCATCATACTAAAAATAACCCATATTTGACTGATCAGTAATGAAGTTAGTATGATAAAGTCTCTTATGCTTCCTGCTAGAATTACTCTTTTGTCTGTTTCAGCTCTACATTGACTCACTCATATTCAATATCATTTCTAAATTATCTCATTCTTGTGGTTTCTATATTGTTCATTTCGTTAATTCCAGACAATATCATTTCCAAAACAATTAGTGCCAATGTCGACCCATGCAAGAATAAATTATGAATCTATTTAAATCTATAAACCGTTGAAAAGTATATAGATGGATGGAGCAAATGTTGAGGGTTACATCAGGTCTATTATTAGCATAAAGGCATGATTTTTTATGATACATTCATATTTTTTTTTTCATTTCGTAACATGCACTCACATATACAGCAAATAATGGAGAGAAGACTTTGGGGTCCGAGTATCGTAGACTACATCAATCCATCCACTTGAGGAATGATGCAGATATGATGATGGAATGTGAGATGAGGACAGATGAGGATGGGTGACCGTGGGAACCGCATCTCAGCTGGTGGTTCAGACCCCTCCTCATAATCTTTCTATCCTATCTCTTCAAATTTTGTTTTTCTCCAGTTACAGCTGTATCAGCGTGTCATAATGAATTTGGTTCATCAAACTGGCATACCCACAGACTGACAAGTCATAAAGAAACATGTTTTGGTGCTTCAAGTTTAGTCTCGTAAATTCAGTCTAAATTATCATTTTCGAGTTGATTGATAACACAAAAAAGATACATCTTTATTTTCATCATGGATCGAATTGTATTTGCTATATTGAAAATATGTTTCTATTTCACTATAAAGTTAGAGGGAAATTAGAAGGGCAATGTACACTCTCATTTTCTCTCTAACAATGTTTTGAAGTGATATGAAGTGAAAAAAGATATATATATAGGCCTACATCAAAAGTTGTTTTTCTTGGTTGAGTTTTCTCATTAACTTTGGAAAACCACTCATTCAAAACAAAAGTTTGTATAAGGATATGATTTTCGATGGAGCATAAACAGATGAGAACAAAAATAAATGTATATCAGAAATAAAAATTTTCTTCCATCTAAAACAAATGGAGCTATGTATTACAAAGGTGATGTTGCTAGAAAAATGTAATTGATTGCAAGTTGCAGTTAATCAGCATGCACCAATTATTCTTCAAATGCCTGTGTTGTTAGAAGCACAGACCATGTTGGAATAAATATGGGGATGTCCATTTGCAACTGATTTGTTATCAATTGCAACTTTCTAGCAAAACACCCAGAGAGGAACAATTCAAGAATAGGTATAATTTTGTAGACTATCACAGTATCAGTTATTCCAGTTCAAGTGTAATGGGAGCACCTCATTCCACCAGTGTATTCAGTGATGGTAGTGGGAGACAGAGATAAGGATTTCACATGTGGTATTGTCATTCCATGATTTAAGGGAGGAAAACACTCTTATAACATTGCACCTCCTCATCAACAAAAGGAAAGAAAAATATATAATGATCTTCGCAAGAAATGCTCTCTTGAATGGATCATAGACCTGTGGTAGGTCTATGAATGGATTGACCCAAACTACTTATTAAGTTATCAAGTAAGTTAAAAAAGATAAATATCTGTGATGTATTTTACAGCATCCAAACTTCCTGCTTCCATGGAGGAATGCTACTACTATTACCATTTGACCATTTCTAACAAAAAAAATGCATCTGGCAGAACAATTACCAAACTCTTATTTTTCCATCTTTCTCAATTAGTTCCAACAGAACTATACAATGTGCATGGACATTTGTAATGAATCAATGCACTACCACATTCTATGAAATAATCATCATATCATCAATGTGTAGGTGAAGTTCCCCTTTAAATCTTTATCGTGGTTGAATGCATTTTGGTCATGGTATCATCAATGTGTGGGTGAAGTTCCCTTTTAAATCTTTATCGTGGTAGAATGCATTTTGGTAATTATATCATTAATGTGTGGGTGAAGTTCCCCTTTAAATCTTTATCGTGGTTGAATGCATTTTGGTAATTATATCATTAATGTGTGGATGAAGTTCCCCTTTAAATCTTTACCATGGTTGAATGCATTTTGGTCATATCATCAATGTGTGGATGAAGTTCCCCTTTAAATCTTTATCGTGGTAGAATGCATAATTGGTAATTATATCATTAATGTGTGGGTGAAGTTCCCCTTTAAATCTTTATCGTAGTAGCATACAATTTGGTCATCTTGGGATAATGCAAACACAGTACTTACTTGAGTCTCAAGATTAATTGCAAAGAACGCTTATAAAAGTTATATCTTGATATTCTGCCCAATTCGGATACTGCCTTTGTATTTTTTTTTATTTTTTTGCTAATTACATATTGAAGGGGGTGGGGTAAAGTGTAAATGAAAGTCTACATTCCTGCACATTGGAGAGCTCTTCGAACGAATGACTATTTTTGAAAACTTTCTTTTTTTGCCCTCTGATTGGAAGGAAACATGAGCCTGAGAGAGCCTATGGGTGTAATGAAATCTCAGGAAGTTTAGTCTACCAACTAGAGTGGAAAGTAATATCATAACAAAGCAGATGATAAGACTCACTCAACTTGCAAAGGGACCTCCCTTTATAAACACAAGATATTTGGAACGGTTCTATTCACACTCACAACAAAATAGAACCGCAGGGGACTTGAACCAGATCTAGGTGTAAACAAAGCATGGTCAAAATTCAGAGCCTGTAAAATTGCATGTGACAACTTACTTGGCTATTTTTTAGTTTCATGTAAAGAATTTAAACAAAAAAATCAAAAGGGGAGAGGGAATTGTGATTTCCAAAAATAAAAAAGTTCAAATTCAAACCAAAAATTGTGGTATCATTATAACTGGTATGGGCATACTCATTGCACTTCCCTTTTCTTTTTAGTTTTTTTTTTTTTTTGGGGGGGGGGCCTTAGTTTGAAAATGATACAAGAAGAACAGGACCTACAAATTAAACCTCTAGTGACACTTATGGATGAAAGGACAATGCTGAAAATGAACATCTCACTCTTGTAGTGTTGGATACATTTATCTTCACTCTCAAAAAAACATATGTTTTCAAAAAAAAACACATCTTCACCCTATCTCAACTACATACAAACATAGATTAAATTAAATATTTGTAAGAAAGATAACTTTGAGATACAATGATAATAGATAACTACAGACATTTCAACTAAGTATAATATCAGAAACAATGTGCAATCATGAAAAGTACTTAGGAGCCCAATCTTGGAGAAAAATAGATTGTGTGTGTTTTGGGGAAAGAATATGGATGTAAAATTCCCAGGCAGGCCAATGACTTTTTAGATATAAACAGACCTGCTAGACTTACCTTCAGACACTAAAGAACAAAAATGGCTTTAACATAGCTCTTTATATCATCATGTTCATTATGTTCATTTACTAGCAAGCCCATATGTTTAGATCATCAGAATATATTCATCAAGAACAGTAAACACTTGTCCTCACAAATCCAAACATTATTGTCATAAAGGGGTGTATGTATTCTCATAATCAGCGCATGTCTATGTTATCATGTCAGGTTCTTTGGCACAGCTCGAAGCGGAGAAACCAGATACAGGGAATTATGACAGACATCGCACACTGATGCTATTTGCCCAAATATGGCATTCCACTGGTGGTGAAACCACTGGTAATGGGAGAGTGCTTTGGGACTTGCTTGGCAGCTACAGAAATGCTCAGGTAATTTTTGGAATATAGCCCCCCACCTCCTCCCTCCATCGTGTCGGCAAACTGTGAAAAGTCATCCATTGCTTGATATACAGTGGAACCTCATTATAACATGGTTCTTGGAACCACAGAAATTACCTCTCTTTATCAAACCTTTTTTAGGCCAATAAATATTTTAGAATGCAAAATGATGGTGGCATGCCCCCCCCCTCACCTTGTTATTGCAAAAATGTGTTAAACTGGTGTTCATATAATTGAGGTTCCACTTTCTTATGAATTTGCAAGAGCAGGTAAATAAGATTAATGATTGTGTTCTTTCAAATTGTTAATTTGTTGATTAAGGAATACCACCTTGAGTAACCTCTATTGTTACTTTCTGAGTGTCACTCACCTGCAAGTGACATTAACATCACAAAGAGTAAAAAGAAAAGAATTCACATAGCTGAAAAGATGGCAAACCTCTGACTAAAGGATATGTAAGAGACCCGATTCCTGGCAACACGTGTAAAGAACACCAATATTTTGATAAAAGGGAAAAGATATTTCATTTTGAAGTCAAGACTTCTCATTCCATCCTGGTTTCCCCTTTCATTTCTACAATTCACTGAAATATATTTGACCCATGAACCATAGCACAAATAGACCCCACACAAGAAAAGTTTTAGTGGACACAAAACTGGAAAAGGTTCATTGATGAAGTGAATAAACTTTCAGAAGTTGAAGGGTGGAGTCGTAACATCTCAGATGTCTGCACGTACCAAGGACGTATCATTCACAGTGAGCATCTTTCCAAGTCCTTAGAAAAGTGAGAAATAACAAGAAGAGACAAGGACAGAGAAATGATGGACATTGTGATACATTCCCCTTCAATGAAAGAATGGACTCCTACAGGTTATGATGGTAGAGGATTTCACAATATAGACCAATCCAACCTCTATCTCTTTTATGGAAGTCATAAAGGAGGAACTCCTTGGGGTGAGAGAAAATGATAACTCAATGCCCCCCCCCCCCACAAAAAAAAATAATAAAGGGGGGAGGGCAAAACTGGGAGCAGGCTGTGCAGGAGATGTGAATGTAGCAACCAAAACCCAAATCTGACTGCCTGTCATAACAAAAACAAAAGAGGATTTGCATCTATCTCAATCTATCCTTTTCTCTATTTTTCCATCTTTCTCTCACTGACCTTTCACCAGCAAACAGGGTCAAATGGATCAAGCTCGATTTACTGGAGGTCAAAGGTCAGAGAGATTTATGGTCTTTGAGAAAGCACTGGAGGACATAGGAAACAATTTATGTGGTAAAAGAAATACATCCAAGGCATGGAAAAGTTTGGATGACATACCTCAAATGAAACAATTATGTAGTCTGCCAAAACAGACCCTGGACATGATCCAGATGATCCAGTCATATCACACATGCAGTATTGATGAATTTGATTTAATTTGATTGAATGATTGATTGAATGATTGATAGAAGGTATACAGACTTCACACAGTATAGTTGCCCAATCCATGTGTACCCTCCTCTCTCTCTCTTATGAGATATCTTCAGCACGCTCATCCCTAGTCCAGTTGAGGACTCGGTGGTCTGATGGCACCAGTCTCTGTATATCAGGATGAATATATCCCTGAACACACATACACAGAATAGAACCCCCTTGGTGGGGGTTGTAATTCATGGGGCATTGCAGATTCAGTAATATTGGCTGCTCTGCGTATTAAATTATAGTGCACTGTTTTCCGGCCGCTGGTGCTATCAGGCCACAGAGTCCTCAACTAGACTAAGCACACCCTACCACTGGCATACCTGTATTGAAATAATGTGTAGTAAGAGAAATAAAAACTTTTTTCTGTTTATGAAGAGCTTCCAAAGTAGAAATGAATTTCAAGTTTCACTTTTCGAGACTAGCGTGAGTGGGTGTAACATCAACATGCATGGATGTTATGGATGTTTGCTTATTTATTGAATGATCGTAAAGAAGCTGGGTGACAGGTGTGTGGTATACATGACTTATTAAATCATATCTGGAGAATCAACAAAAGAAGAAACTCATGCAAACAACCCACCAAATGACTTCGTTGAAATAAAAAAGAAACCAATATATCTGGATCTAGGTGATTAAATTTAGAAAGCCATGGCCTAATAATCCATTTTTTAATAGCAATTCTCTTTCCCACATCATTGGCTAATCAAAGAAAAAAGCGTATTATTCCAATTACTTGAACCACTATAGTGAAAATATACTGAGAAAAATAATAATACTGAGAACATAGATGTCGCACATTCGTGGATATTTCGACACTTGAAAAGGAAAAGCCAGTGAAAAAAGATATGGATCAGAACCAACACTTGCCAGTCACTCATTGGCAATTATTGCCCACTAGAGGGCAGATGACCAGCTCACAACATGGTCCCTTCTTATCAACTGTAACACTGTATTTTTTTTTAGTGAGGAAGCATTTCATCAATTTATTTTTAGAGTAATATTTAATTTGAAAAGTTTCCTTTTGTTATGGGATTATTGAAATCATGTTTTTAAAATGAAGATTATCAAGGCAAATGCCATATCTTTCTTTTTGATTTGCAGCCCAAATAAAAATCTTTCACTTGGTTGAATAACACACAACCCTTCTCCACAGCAAGACTCATTGAAAATTAATGATGTCCCTTATAAACCTTGGGTCCCCCTTTTTTTTATCCAAACTAAGTAGATTGCCATGCTGTTATTAAACAGAATATGATACAAATCACAAAGATTAGAATATACCTTTTTTTTACAGGAACATCACACTAAATGACCAACAATAAGATATTACTAAAATATTCTTAGTCTTCTATTTCATAAGCACGTCTGATGTATTTCTGTAATTTTCAAGACAGTGCTTATCAATTGTAGCATAATGGTTTATGCTATTCCCAATAGCTTTATAAAAATCAAAACAAGTATGTTATCAATTACAGACCTCTCCTACAAAAGGATTCATCAAAAAAATCTTTGTAATGATCAAGATACAGAGTGATATCCCAAAATATTTATAGAATGGGAAACCTTTGAGGTTAAATTATTCAATTTCCCAAGATATTCCATAATATTAAGTGAAAATCCCACATTTTCCTTCCAGTCTAATCACATTACAGCCCATAAATACCACTAAACTATTGTAATGGCATCCAAATCTCTTAACAGGGTCCATGAACCCTTGCTGATCACGAAACAACACAGAATAGAGCACCCTCTAAATCAAATTACAAACAATTCTTAGCAAGAGTCCTAATCTCGTTCCTCCGTCTTCCACCGATACCAAGCAGAACATTCCCTGGAGATCACATCTCAAGCAGAGCAACAAACTCCAGGTACTTATAAGAAACGAAAGAAAAGTTTCCTCTCAAACTTTCACAATACCTGTTGAGATGTGTAAAGCTATAATTACATCATGGAAAGTTTCCTTGTGATCACATCCACTGCTGGTTACTCAAATGTGTATTTTCATTATTTTCATCTGATATTGACTTAATTTGGAGCAATTTATTCTCTCGCTGGATGAATAATCTGTCAATTCCCCCATCCAGAGCACCTATAATACAAAAATTAGTCAATATGAAGAAACACAGAGGTTGTTTTGAAGTTGCGCCATTATTCTAACAAATCAGGACATATTATGCTTTCATTTTGCCTTCAAAATATTTCAGTCAATTTCAAGAGGTTTTTCGCACAATGATATCAAAACATTCAAGAAACAAGATTAATGCAGAAAGATCACATGATCTTCATCACATCATCATTGATTGCAGAGGTAGAGAATAAGACCTAGCATCAATCTGTTTCTCAACTTTCAAGTCCCTTGGTAGGGGGAGTTGTTGGCAATCCTACTTACTTTTCGATAACCACCATCTTTTTGCGTTTTCAATATAAATTCCTCATTCAATTTCAATATCTCCATGGAATATGCATGGAATAAGGAATTTGGGAGATTTTTTAAAAATTGAAAAAATCGACTTCTGTATGATTTCTATGTGATGGATTACATATTTGAAGTATCAATAAAATTTAAAGATTGAACAAAGACAAGTTTTATTTCTCACATTGTATTGGGGAAAAGTTTTTATTAATTTTGCTATAACTAGTATGATCGTTTAAAGGTAGAATACTTCTTTTGCAGCCTAAAATTTGACTTTCCAAGATTGTTGTGTTATGTTGAAGAGTACTAAATGTTAGAACTTATCACCTAAAATTTGACTTTCCAAGATTGTTGTGTTATGTTGAAGAGTACTTAACATTAGAACTTATCACCAATCAATTAAGCACAAAGATTGATCATGATAGGCGCATTTATAGTTATTCCAATAATAATTCTTCTATTCGGGCACCGAACTAATTCACCGTACGTTCAAAATTCAAAACAGCCGTTAACCCCTCGTTGACCAATAGCGCAAGAGTCTCTCTCAGTTCGTATTCCGCATGGTGTGGCAGTGTATGGAAGTGCGCACTGTATGTGCTCTTAGGTTTTGTGTGTGTGTGTGTGTGTGGTACCGGAATACGCTAGGAGTATCGCGATACCGTTGGTTTCAAGATGAATTATGATAGAATATATTTTTTATTTGAATTAAATATTCTGGACTACATTCGACCAAAATACTTCATAGAGGTTATTATTTTGGCATATCTGAGGTACACAACAAGTTGTGAGCATAACCATAATGTGTGCAAATGTAGTTTTCTACCTTTAAAGATAATGGCCTATAAAATAGCACGTGAGGGTGTCAGCATGGATGACCTAAAGCTATACAGAAAAAAGAAGAAACGCCTATCTGGATATTTAAAAGATAAGTAATAACAAAATTAGAAGTGTCAAAGCAATCTATCACCCGACATATAGCCCATTCACAATTAAACCTGAAGTTTACCTGCATTTAACCAGTAAACACCTGGTGAATACAAGTCTGATATGGTCGGTTGAATATCTCTTTTTTTATCAATATTTCATATATTGGTGTATCACCTTCATTATCAGAAAGCTATCTAAAAACATTAAATAGACCATGCAAAGTTCTTTGATATATGGGAAGTAATGAGTACCTAAAACATAGAAATTTGCCCAATTTTCTGTTGAATACATTTAGCCCAGCTGTTTGGAAAGCTCAAGTAAACAAATTACTCCATGTCACCTCACAAACACCCGCCGCCCGTCTTTCTTTTTCTCTCGCTCTAATTTTATTTATGTTTCCTCGCTCCTTCTTTCCTCAGATCGAATTAAGATCCATCACCATGGCGGCGACCTTCAACTTGTATTCACCGAACTTATTTGGTTTTTCATTGACAGGCAGATAAAGACATCAACTGGTTGGATTCAATTGACTTTGCCACTTACGACATGTTACGTGGTCACGTTTTACAAATTTCAGAAGGGGGGCATGGGTAGCAGAGAGCGGTCTACAAAGGTTACTCTTGGATAAGTTACTTGCAGGCTGGAACCGTCCTAGGCGGTGTTTCACCAAATTACGAAAGACTTGAAGAATGACTTTACACAGCTCTTGGTTTACATTCGTTAACATTCTCCAGTCTTTCTTAAAGTGGTTTGTAATTGTAAGAATGATTTGGTGAAACACCGCCCTGGTGTAGTGATTGTCACTCTAGGCTTTTAATCCGAGAGTCATGGTTTAAGTTCCATCCACTGTGTTGATTTCCTTCTGCAATATATTCATCTACATTGTGCTGCACTCAACCCATGTGAAATGGTGATGTGAAATGGGTGCCAGCAGAAAGAAATTTTTTGAGTGCACAGATGTGCCACGGTTTCCGTGTTACACCAGGGCACCTATGAAACAGAGCATCTATAAAAACATTCATTAACGACCATACAAATGTTATTACTAGTATTATTAGACATAAACTATGAACAAATATAATTTGTGCACTAAAAATTGTTCAACCTTTAACAAAACATAATTTAGTGTTTTAGAGGAGTTTGCTACTGTACATGTACCAGTCATAAATTCCTCTACCAATTTTCATACACAGGTATACCATTTTGTAAACTGTATGAAAGTCATTTATATGATGTTGGTCAGGTTATTGTGACTGCAACCATAATAGGAATTCAACATCATCATAAATGTATCTGTTCTAAAGCTCTTTGCCCCATCTATGATTTTGTTATTCGTAATTTGGCACAATATATCATAAAAACATCATAGACATAATCCTATTGAGAAATGTGATGTGTTCCCAGACAGCTCAATATGATTACAGAGAACTTGTCAATGTTTTGAGTTTTTCATTCAACTATTGTCTGGCAAATTTGTGCGAGTTCATAAAACAAACCAAAATGTAATATTCCATACATAAAATCTTGCAATCTGACCCCCCCCCCCCCTTCCTCCCGCTTGTATATCATCCTACTTTCTGTTCGTCAAACAATCTAATTTAGTGACTCCATTTGGTTTGGCTAACGTCATGTTGTGGTTTCCTAAGGGAGAATAGTTCACAGAACCATTAATTATTCGGAATTGAAGGATTAGTGGAAATAGGACTGATAAAATCAGTGGTCAATCAATTTCAGTCTGTGTGGGTTTTGATTTTGGTTCTTTAATCTGACTCACTTCTTTTGCAGGTCAAGTAGTTACCATGGATGCAAACCAGTTTATAATGAAATTGATAAAAACAAATGGATAGGAATTGTAGAGTTGAGAGAATTTTCAAGCAAGGGCGCAATACAGTGAGTCTGTATAGTGCAGACAAGTTTTGTATATCTTGAGCTTTTAGGACATTAATAACCAGGAGCTTGAGTTTTCTAATTTGAGGTTATATAGACAGGGATATTAAATCTCAATACAAAATGAGTAAAGGGCTGATTGGACTAAAATTCTAGGATTAGACAAACTCAGGAGAGGGAACCACTGGTTAGAATAATAAATCTACTAATGTTTTGAAATGAAAAACTCAATACGAAAGACATAAGATAGCTATAACATCTTTTTTTTCTCTTCCTACATGATTTGAACTAAAAAACTCAATCCAATTACCTTTTTGGACACAGTATTAGAATACATGAGCATACCAAAACACAAGTCCAATGATGAGCATTAGCATACATATACTTGTTAGCAGCAATTCGTACATGTTTTCACAAAGTGACGCGAGCCAAAGGGTATTTTTAACACGAAATAAGTTACAAATCCATCGAAGTGCTTCCTTCTATAGAATTAACACGTTTTTCGAGAGGATGTCCTTTGAATTGGCGCTATGTCAGGATTTCTTTGTCTTCATGTAACAATACAAGTTGTCTCCCGAAATTTCGTGAAAACATGGACGAATTATATGTGTACCATTTAAGAAATAATCCTAGCAAAATTTTGAATTATGAGTAAATAAAAGCCTCTTAACACAACAGCATAAATACAGTTTAGTTCAATAAATAGAGAAGTGCAGCTGAGTTCATTGCCATTCTGCAAGCATACTAGCATTGCAAAGGTGATTAGGAAGATTAAGTCATCAAGCACTGCCTCGTTACATGCCACCTTGTACCGCAAATTAACATCTCACCTCACAGCGCAAGAAAAAAATGGCACGCGGGGAGGAAAACTTCATCACTTATCCC
The DNA here is from genome assembly GCA_036244855.1 of Temnopleurus reevesii. Taxonomy (NCBI): domain Eukaryota; kingdom Metazoa; phylum Echinodermata; class Echinoidea; order Temnopleuroida; family Temnopleuridae; genus Temnopleurus; species Temnopleurus reevesii. The sequence continues at coordinate 38,333 of BQKZ01003535.1, forward strand.
CTTTATCATCTAACCCTCGTAATTCTATTTCTGGCTATTAACTTCATGACTGCACGTGAGAGAGTGATATGGGGGAGAGGGAACAACCTTTTCAGTACACAAACATCATTTTGAAAATTAAGTCAGAGAAAAACAAGGAGAGCTCGAGAACATTTTGCAAAAGGGTTTGGGTGTCAGCGACAGGTGTGCCATAATGTAGTTATATGGTCTGTTTTCGTTCCTCTTCGGTTTTTCTAGGTGTTCCCGAGAGAGCGTTGAGCAAAGTTAACGAGGTAACATAGTTTAGCGATTTGGGGTAATTTCCTTGCACCAGAGATATCCTTGGGCACTTAATTCAATCAAGGGAGGGGGGGAGGGGGAGAGTCAACTAGCGGCTTCAAGCCATACAGTAGGCTCATGGAAGGAGTGTGCACAAGATTTTTGGGGTGTTAGAAATACACAGTTTAAAGGCAATATAAAGGTTTGTTAATGAAAGGGAAATTAATGTTCACAGAATTTGCATAAAACTTGGTCAAAACTATGAATAAAACATTTTTGCCAAATCATTTGCAAAAATCCTTTAGTGACTGAGTAGTAAGGGAAGGACTGTTCACAAAATAGGCTTTATTGGGACTTATCATATTACATTGTCCCATTGTGCTGGCTAGGGTCAAAAGGGATATGAAGATAATTAGGCTTTTAACAAGTTTTGAACTACTTTGTTACACTCCCCTTGTCAACATAAGATTGTGTTTTCAACTATCTATCACCATCCTAACTACTCTTTTCCATATAAAATTTCCTTGCTCTATGTACAGCAGATATAGAAGGAAATAAAGGATAAAGGGAACTGGAAAAAGGTCCTAGCAAGAATCATATTTCCTTTCAATACCTATGGCAGGCTTTACATAGAAATTCATGGTTACTTTTTATTGAAATTTGCTTTCCATTTATGTTATGTTTACTAAATCCCCTTAACAGGAGATTACTTTTCATTGTGAGAAAACTTACACCACCCCCCCCCAAAAAAAAGATATCCATATATTGTTTATTGCCATATTGTTTGCAAAGTATGATGTTATCGTACATTTATGAAATAATTTATTTTTATTTTTTATTTTATTTATTTATTTATTTCGTTTCAATAATGAACTATAAATGCCCTATCGGAGGGCTAAAAAAATATCCACTTGTGAAAAATTACATGCAAAGAAATATCTATTTGTATGAGAACACACACAACAAAAGTATTGTACAGAGGTTTAGGAAATATATAAATTATCATCTATCCATCCTTGTTCCCTCTCATTCAAGGTTCTAAATATTGTAGAACACTTTGCATTGCATTATGGTTGGGGTTCTGTATATAATGTACTTTTCGGTCAGAAATAACATAAAATGTGACTGACGCTTTCCAAGCAATCTGTTAGACAGAGTCACAGAGTTAAAATACCCCTAAATTCTAGGGAAATCTAACTTACAATTTTTCTTCACCTCTTTTATTTCCCTCTCTTACTCTCTCTTCATCATCTTTAATTTCCATCCCATTACAAATATCTAGAAAATGGCAAAAGGGGAATTAACAAAAGGAACAGAGGATGCTTGATGTTTAAACGTTTCAAGAGGGCGCTATACAATTTTGCAGGTCTGTCTAGTTGGAGTGATAAATTTTTCTTGTAAGTTGTAATGATATATTCATTGATGTAATCATTCTGGCACTGTTGTTATTACATTAATTCTGTGATCACACTTCTGTAAATACAGACTACCCCTAAAAGAGCCATATTTACAATGAAACAATGTTTACAGACATGTTTTTACAAAATGTTACAGGCTAGCATAATATTCACAGTAGTTCATAAAAGAACAAAACAACTGACAGTAAGACTGTACCAAAAGGATTCCTGAATCTGGAAATGACCAGAGATGCTAACTGTTTGGGAATATGCACGATTTCAAGACTCGTATTAGAAGTGAAAGGCTAGGAACATGGTTATTATGGTTTTCTTCCTGTATTCTTTCACTTTTATTCACAGCTGTTTTGTTATTCACATTTTAATTTACCCTTATATTCCAGAATGGTTGGCATATCTGAATGTCTCGGGCACTATTGGAAGCCCTGCATTTAAGATATCTTGTGACAAATTTGAGCAGAATTATTTATCAACAAAGGCTGCAGGTGGTAATCAATCGTTCCACCTACTCATGTGTAAAGGGCGCCATCTTCTGGTACAAAATGGCCAATATGTTCCTCGATAATTAAATTGAGTTTTGTTGCTCAACGGAATCACACCATCTATGTGAGGGGTTGTATTATCATCTGTTATTAGTCTTGAAAAATAGTCTTTTGAATTGTTCAATGTTGTATTCATTCTATAGACAATCAATTTTGGGATGAACAATTGGCTGCAAATAAACAATTAGGAAAAAATTAATATCATTGGCAGGATTTGAATGAGAAACTATTTGGCAAGTAAAAAGAACCAATCATTCTATAGTAACATCAAATTGAAAATGATTAAATAACATCTCTTCATGGTGCAGGATATTGATACCTTATTATTCATTCTTTCTGACATTATCAATTCTTCTTTTCCTTATTGAATTAAAATACTATACTATGTTTGAGATTCTAAATTTCAGATAAGATCATTAAAGGTGACTTTAATTACCAAATGATCATTTCTGAGAATTCTGGATTTATGAATTATAGGATGATTAGCTGTGCTACACGGATCTCAGAGAAAGATTCTAATCTTCTAACCACCTGGAGCGTTCGTAATGTCATTCCACAATGGATCAAAGCTAAAATGGCTGTAATCAATTCATACACAGATGTTAATAGAGAACAAGTGCAAACCATGTCAAAAGGAATGTTCTATTTGTTTTCATTTTGGTAATGATTTTCAGAACAGCTTACAACATGCTATCTAGTGCATATGATACTTTTTGTATGTGAATGCAAAAAGAATATGATAGATTTAATCAAATATATATAAATAATGAATTTGCCTTTTGGCTTATAAATTACAGAGGTATACAACAAACATTATATTTTTTGTAATGTTCTGAAAACATGATACTGTCAGCTGGTATTTTAGCCTATGATATTCTAGTGCTTCAAGACCAATCTATCTTTTCAATTAAATACTCATTCCTAACCTCCCCCTATATCATTGATTACTTATCCACTGTAACAATATACAAATCACAATTACCACGGCACCCCAACCCCTCCCTCCTCCCCCCC
>BQKZ01003535.1:41589-64302 GCA_036244855.1 Temnopleurus reevesii
CCCTCCCTCCTTCCCCCCAAAAAGAATATTCTCAATATGTGTATGGCCACATGACAAGAGGTCAAAGTGGTCAAAATGTTCCAAAACATAGGGAAAATGTCAGAGATTAAGCATATAATCATAGCAAAGCATGTTATAAGATGAACAAAACTGGTCATCTTCTTTGCAGGCACATAGCCAGGTTTCACTTGAATGGGGGAGGGGGGAGCAAAATGTGTCTCAAAACTTTTCTGACAAGCAAACAACAAACCCCCCCCCCGAAAAAATGTGCATTACATTCCTATTCTTTCTTATTTCCTCAAATTTCACTGGGGCATCTGCCCCTAACCCCCCCCCCCCCAGTCTATGTGCCTGATATACACAATCACAAACCATTATGCAAGAGGAGTTCAGACAACCACACATTTAACAAGCGATCTAAAGTGAGTTTGTTCACAGGTAATTAGAGCAGTACCTTTCCACCAAGACTTTGCTAAGACGACACCTTGCACCTACCACTGATTAACAGGTAATGATTTATTTGCAAAGCATAGAGAGACATATCATGTGCAGTGACGTAAATAGCACTGCAAAAGCCGATACTCATTATGTAAACTAAGTCATCTCATTTTCTTAGCCTCGTGTCTCCCTCTCTCTCTCTCTCTCTCTCTCTCTGTCTATCTCTTTCTCTCTCTTCCAATCCTTTCTCACCTCTCTCATGGCTCTACCCCTCTCCTATCTTTCTCTCTCTCTCTCTCTCTCCTTCCCTCTTCCACCCTTCATCTCCTCCTCATTTCCCATCCATCTATTCTCTCACTATTTCCTCCTCACTTTCCATGCATTACCACATCATTCCCTCCCTTCACATCCCCCTGTTTATCTCCTCCTCCTTTCTCCTCCTCAAAAGCCTTAAACCTTCCCTCTCTCTCTCTATCTCCTCCTCCCCCTCGCTCTCTCTCAGATCTCTCATCCTTTCTCCTCCTTCTTGCCCTAAACTGTCTCTCCCTCCCTTAACCTTCCTCTCTCCCTTGATCTCTATATTTTCCTCACCTTCTTTCTGTTCCTAAAAGTACTTCAATGCCATGTGCAAATGACACAAAATAATTTCAAATTGATTCATCCATGCTAAAGCATCCCCCAAAATATTGCAAACACGCATTGAAGCAACTTTTAAATCCACTTCTGCTCCATTACTATTTCATCATTGTATTTATGGAGTAAGTCAGTAGAAATGTAGAACAAATTTCGGGATATCATCAAATTTAGGTAAAAACTTATTCAGCATTGTTTATCACACATTAATTAAAGCCAAAAATATATTACTTCCTAGAAGACGGGAGGAGGGATTAATATTCTCATAGCTTAAAGTCATGCATTTCATGAGAACAATAGAAATTGCACAAAATTTTTAAAAAAATATGACTGGCCTATGTTTGTCAACTAGGTTTGCTATCAGAGGTAGATGTGAAAATAGCAGACTTTACCCAGAGATCCAAACAAAGACCAAGACACCATCAACAAAATAAATGTGCAAATATCAATTAAATTGTAGATCCTTAATCAAATATACCTCAGAAAGATAAAAAGAGTTCCATGAAAAGACAGGATAATAAGGAATAATATATAGGAAACCTTTCATATGGCCCCTTCAGTCTGCACGAAACATGCAGACATGTTGATGACAATGAAAAACTGAATTATAAATGGGTCAGTATACCAGGCATGCACTATGTGCACATGGATATGAATATTACCTCAAACTCCAATTTCTCATTAGTGATGAAAAGAACTTATGCTACATTGCGTATTTTGTTAAGCTATTGCAAATGTCAAACCAGTTTTCAGTACACAAATTGATATGTGTTTGCTGCCACAAATACTCTAACTCAATAAATGCAATATTCACCCTTGCAATACCCTTGTTATCTTGAAAGTACCTTCTCCACTGATGCCTACACCTTCTACCAAGATACGGGGTGTAGTGTAGTATGCAGGTACCCCTGATAATGCCTTCTAAAGATGAAAGTACAGGATTAGGGGTGTAGCTTGAGAGTAGCTCCTCCACGGATGCCTAAATCTAATACGAAGATTAAGGGGTATAGATCTGTCCCCCGGTAGCCCTTGCGACACCCGTGCTATCATGAGAGTACCTTCTCCACCCATGCCTAAACCTTATACTCAGATAAGGGGTGTCGATATGTGACCTTGCATCCCAGCCACTTTATTACTATCTTGATAGTAGCTCCTCCACTGATGCCTAAACCTAATACCAAGATCAGGGGTGTAGATCTGCCCCATGTACCCCTGGTGACACCCTTGCTATCTTGAGAGTTCCTCCTACACTGATACTTAAACCTAACACCAAGATCAGGGGGTGTAGATCTGTCCCTATGTACCCCTCGCCACATCATTACTATATTAATAGTACCTCCTAAACTGATACCTTAACCCTATACCAAAAGTAGGGGTGTGGATCAGTCCCTCTGTACCCCATGCTACATCCGCCCTATCTTGAGGGTACCTCCTCCACCAATGCCCAAACCTAATACCAAGATTAGGGGGAATAGATCTGTCTCCCTGTATCCCTGTCGACATCCTTGCTACCTCGAGAGTATCTCCACCACCAATTCCTAAACCTAATATCAAGATTAGGGGGTGTGGATCTGCCCCCCCCCTATACCCCCTGCCGAGTCCTTACTATATTGAGAGTAGCTCCTCCACTGATGCCTAAACCCAGCACTTGAGAGTAAGAAGGTATCACACACATGACTCCAGGCAACACATATTCAAGAGCTAGGAGAGCGCTAAGCTATATGTTAATCGCTTTGCATTGTGAAGTCTTTCTTTTTTCATCTACTTAAAATGGTTTCCTACAAATTCTCATTAATCATTACTATTTGTTGAATGGAAGAAAGGTATAAACTCTTCTAGATAAATCCCATCAAGTCTTTTTTGCTCCCAATTCAAGTTTTATATCCATTGCAGTCTATCCTAGATTGTTTAAATCATATGAAACACTTCAATTAAAGTGGCTTGACCCATGCATGATTGAATCACACATTCCTAGTTGAAAAAAAATAGATCAAAATGCTAAAAAAAATAATTTTGTCTAATGCGTGGTGGAATTTTTAGATTAGCAAGGCGTTGTAAGGGGAAAAGTTTGTAATTACATATTAGCATCACATATTCATGCTTACACTAAAATTCTTTACTGTGTTACCAATCATACAACACTTTCAACCAAACCGCTTTAAGAAGTTACTACTTGAATGATATCTAAGACAGGTTCATCATCTCTAAAGAGCATGTGTTTCTTGACAATCCTAAGATGATGAGAGTCTATCTCATCTCTCAGCATCTCCAATCCACCCATATTTAGTGTCACAAATGAGAGCAAACTTCACAGATCTAAAGGCTATTTTGTTTTCTTGATCATCTTTCCACATATAAACACACAGGAGCTTTATGCGAGCTTCATGCAATTAAAGATCACATTGAATATTATCCAGGTGATGATATAAAATGCAATGATTCTGTCTCCATAAGATTAAGAGAGTTGTTATATTATGACATACATGTATGTGTAATATAAAATTAGGTGATCATAAAAATAACATTATTTTAATTAGTCAACAGACTTTGCAATTAGAAATGTGGGTATTAAAAACCAGGGTAACTTTGTAAAAGATTTTCAGGATACAGTCAATGCCACATGCCTTCCCTTGAAAAAAACCTTCCTGGTTATAAAGACCAGCTTGTTGGTAATGATTGCCTTTAATGATAATCAGTATAAGACTGGCTCAGGAAGGCAGCCTCTCTAAAGTGATTACTTTGATATTTTGAGGGTTTTTTTAGGTCTTTGTCTCCTTGACAAATTTCATCACAGCTTATTCATACAAAAGGCTTGTTGGGATTTGATAAGGTGATTTCATTTCTGTTAAGGGGCAGGGAATTGTTGTGTTGTAATCCATTCTACACAATGAAAAAACAACAACAAATTTACACATCATATGTGCTCTTTAATGTAATTGAATGTACGTTACCTGCGCAGACCAATCCTGCATCCCGGATGGTGTAGGTTACCTTGGCAAACGGAGCAAGCGGGGATTTAGCTATCAACACCTGGACAGAGCAAGAGTGGATAATCAAAGTCGAGTGTTACAAGACAAGTACCCTGAACACTACCATACCCCTACAGACACGCAAGCTTGTTTTTAGAGGAGAGGGGATGTCTGAGTGGAGATGATGTGGGTTCTTTGTTGGAGGATGGGGTTACAAATCTGCACCATCAAAGACACAAGATGGAACCAATCATAGCAGAAGTGATGTGAACCGAGTAGAATTTCATAACGTATCTGACGGATATTTGCATCAACAAATATCCTCCTCTTTATGATATTATATCTCATGTCCCAGCAGACATAAATTATTAAAAAATAAGTCTTAATAATTTCAGCTTACATTACCATTTTTCTTAAATATTTAATTAAAATATTTTGAGTAAGTCTTTGAAATCTATTGGATCTCTTCCATTATCATTGAATTCATTTCATATCATTGCTCCAACTGCAATTTAAAAACTATTTGATAACTGTGAGAGAAATCATAGAACAGATATTTTCTTGTTATTTGGCACTGGTTTCAACACTTTTACCATAAAAGGTCCTTTATGCTGTCTTAATAACTATGTTGCATGTATGGAATAAAACTGTTTGTCTACATAAAACAAGCTGGTTTTGTGATTACAATTTCTGCATGTGTCACACCTTTTTTTTGTTAAAGTTAAACTACAATACAAACTAATCTAGTTTGAAATATTTCAATGTCAGAGTGGCCTACTAATGACAAGAGTAAATTCTGTATTAAGATATGTAAAAAATAAGAAGTTGTCAGTAAAGCTGTGATTCTATAAAATAAATCAATAACTTCATCATCATTACAGTCCTTGTGTAAAGAATTTTTAGAAAGTTGTATGAATACACTGTATAGATAGATAAGATGTTTGAAATGGTGCATGACCTTGATTGGTATCTGTTCCTTACCTCTCGCTGGACTTCATCTAAATACTGCAGGATGAGATGGGTGTTCACACTGTGACTCCACGTGTTGCCAAGGGCAGCGGTCACATGACCCTCTCCTCCATCTTGAAGGAATTTGGCATTTGAAGAACAGGCGGACGGAATGGGGTAAAGCAAGGAGAGAGGCAGAGAGGAAGAGAAGGGAAAGGGAATGGGACATGAAGAGGAGGTATAGAAGAAAATGATTGAAGAGTAAAATGTTGAGAAAAAGGGAAGAGAGGGGAAGATGTAGATAGGGAAGAGAAGGAGTACAGGAGATGAAAATAAAAGGATGAAAAAGGAGGTGGAAGAAAGTATGTAGGCAGAATAAATTCAAGAATAAATTCAGATACAAATGAGGTCGAGGAGAAAGGGGGAAGAAAAGGGGGAAATGGATTTGAATTTGAAATAAAGAAAGTGCATCATGAAAAGAAAAATACAAAAGAGTAGGGTTAATGATTATTGCATAATATTGCTTTATATTGTAGGGTTTTAATGGTGTTCTTGTAACTAACATGGTGATCTTTCCATATTTCATCCTAACAAATTTTATATTAGGGGAGATGAGGGGATATTGATAGAGAAAGAGAGAGGGAGACAGAGAAAGAATACATGGAAAAAAAGAAAAATAAAGAAAATGCAAGTATATTTCATTAAAAAAAATAACAGTAGCAGGTTCACAAAGATAGGAAGAAAGGGAGATAAGACAAGACGAAAGGAAGAAACAAGTGAAATGAATTGAGGTGCTAAATAAATGCCAAACACCATGTAGCAGTTAATTGATATATAATCACTCCCATCGATACTTCTGTCACATAAAGGTCAGATCGGGTGGACAGACCTAAATTGAATCAGTCAATCCAGATCGAAGATTACTTGACCATTCCCTGTGTTGAAGCAGGCCAAGGTGTTGCCTAAGGATTGTACCCAAATGATTGGTCAAAATAGGGTCCTATTTTAAACAGCATTGAATATCTTTTGCGCCTACCCTAATGACACTTGGCTCCCCGCCCCTTGGTATCATACAAAGTCCCTTTTTTTTGTTATAAAAAGAAATCCGATAATGACTTTGTAGAGTAGATGCCCTAAATACTACTCCCCCTCCCCCTACCCCCCTCTCTCTGAAAAAAGAAATTCACTATAATTGTAGATGTAGGGCAGGAAGGATGAGGCGCAATAAAGAATTTGAGGGGGCTTGAAAAATTGTGAAGAGGTGTGGAAATTAAATTGCAATTGAATCTAGCATTGATAGCCATAAATCTTTTTCTGATCTTTTAAACAGAACACAAAGCTATGGAAAAGAATGGTTGTAAATGAATTGCCATGTTAATATGAAAGCCACTGGTGAACTTTGTCCTGTTTCTGGAGCAGAATTCTCACTCTGTTAATAATAGAACAGAGAATAATTGTACTTTTCACATTTGATTTTTAGACATTGAGGAAACTGTTCCAATTCTTTACTATACAGTTCTATGTGAAAAAGTTGCTACACAAAATATGTTTTGAATGGCAATCCAGCTAAAATTCAGAGCAAATTGTGTTGCGTTACTAGGAAAATTATTCCATGCTAGAATGATTTTCATGAAGCCAAAAATAAACTTATAACACATTAAATGTTCTTATGTCAAGAATCCTTGTCAGCATTTTCTTTCTCAAGCAATTTTCAATATAAGATGCAATTTTTGGGTGAAAAAATTGTAATAGCAACATGCGCATACACCATATTTATTTGTTTGAGGGAACCGGATATGCTGTGTCCCAAAACTTGTTTTCTGATGTATTTTACAACCTTTCATTTTCAAACATGCCTTCTATTTCTGATTCAATTAGAGTGAATTAAACACTTGAGAAAAAGGGTATATCTTTATTCCAAATATTAAATTTGGCTGTTGTTAACAAGAGGGATTCCATTAATTTGACAAGAGCTTCAAAGATTTGCACATGCTTCTATAGGAAATTCAAGCTTTATTTACTTAAAAAGATGAGGCAGATTTCAAATCACAATCAAGCAAAAACATGAACGGCTTGTAAAAAGATAAACCATCTACTTACCTGATGTAGCAACGGACAAGGAAGATGAAGCATCATCTGTTTCCATGGAGATTTGATTCTGTTGGGTTTGGCTGGTGTAGTGGGTTGTGATCTGATTGGTGACTACAACCTGTATCACAAAAAAAGACAAAAGCATTAAAGAGTAATAAAACAGAAACATAATTGAAGCACTTGGGTGAAATTTAGTTGCAATGAACATTCCTTAAATCTGGAAGGTTTGACAAGAAATGCCTTCAACTTTTTGTACAATAAGTCATCTTAAATAGCCTGCTTAAAACTAGAACAATGTATATCAATTTCAACTCAACCGATATTACCTTTTATATTTGTATGAATAAGAAGAGAACATGTGAAATTCAACACAAATGGAAATACTGATTGGTTTTAACAGCCCACTAAGAGGATAAAAAACATGTTTCTGTTTTAATTCTAGAAAACTACTACTACTAATATTAATACTACTAGAAACATAGGTAGCAAATGTAGCCTTTCTTTCATAAAGCTAAATTCCAAAAGATGCTGTGAATCATTAAAAGAAGAGTCTACCCACAAATTTTATCGACATATGTTCTTTCTACATCCTTACTTTACCCATAATCGAAGGTTTTGCGTCACAATTTTGTAAAATAATGCTTATTTTGCCATTTTAAGGTTCAAATTTCCCAGAAAAATTTATGCAAATGAGGTGCAAGTCTCCGATGTGGTGACGTCACGGGTGCACAACTATTTCTGCGTCCGTTACGCGTACGTTCATGAAGCATGTTTTCACAACAGCGACCTCCAACACTGCACGGGTAAGACAAATTTTCGCAAATTCATCGTCAAGTGTAATACAAGACTGTCCTTCTAATTCTTTTTTTAGGGGAAAGTGAAGTTCCTGGCAGCAAATGTGTTCTACTTCATAGGGCATTGGGTGACATTTTCCACATTTGCACCAGCAATCGACGGGAGTGTTCATTCATGAGGGTCGCTTGTTTCTGGTTGGTGCCGCAGAGTCTTCGCCTGGCAGTGGTTGCACTTCTCGCCTCTCGCACTCGAAGTCCATCTCCGGCGTATTCAGCGGCGTCTGCTGCGATGCAGTTGTCAGAGAACGCGAACGAGACGATCTTTTTGGGGCAAAATCATAAGCAACAGGCCCATGATGACCATGAGTCCTGTCAGTATCGTCCATACTTTCCATTAGGGTCGTATTTCGAAGATTAGGGTAAGATTTGCAAGAAAATTACGCACTGAAAGTTGAAGGTTTGAGTACAGATCGCTTCCAAATTTCAGCTAAAACATGTAAACAATCCGTGCGTGCGCTGCTATTCACAAGCTATAACACGGCGTCTATGGGCAACGCGGATGAACATCGTGCGCTCTAATTAGATAATATATTGGTTTAAAATCCTTTTTTATTATTTTTGCAATCAGTAATGCCAATAAATAAATTTAGAAAAGAATTTAATTATTTTTACTAATTTTATTTAAACATTTGAGTAGAATAAAATTACCAAAAATTCCTATTTATTTTCTTGAATTTGGTTAGGCCCGGAGCAAACTTGCCGAAAAATATCAGTTGTGCACCCGTGACGTCACAGCCCAAGCAGTCACGTGACTATTTAAAATATCAATTAAACAAATATTATTGACTTACAGTTGTTTTTAATGGTCAATATATGTTCAGTAAAAGGTAATCCCTCTGTTAAGAAAATAAAATTTGTGGGTAGACTCTTCTTTTAAAAAGGTTTTGAATTCATCAGATTTTCTCTTCTACATAGTATTTCAACCAATTGTGATTCTTTTCTAAAACTGATCTATGGAAAACAAAATATTGTATTCATATCAACCATCCTTTGCAGAATCAATGATTATGAATAATCAAATATCATATAAAGAGCTGATAACATTGTATCTATTAAAAAAAAATAAATTTAAAAAAACATATCACTTTATAGAAATTCAATTTTGTATATAAGAGAAAACAATCTTTTCTTAGTTTCCACGCACTTTCCAACACTGTAACTCAAGGACTTATTCTATTTTGTCTGCTAAGTGTCCGGCTTTCACTGAAACATACTACTAAAAGGATTCAATTCAATTCAATTCAATTCAATTCATTTATTTTCACTTCATCAGAAATAATACAAAGTATAATGAACATTTACAAAAGAAAGTTGAATAAAACTCTGTATAACAAAAGTATAATGAGCATAACATTGACAATTATTGTACAAAATCATACTAGTTGGCAGCTCTGATTATCATGTTCCCCCTAAAGGAATTATATATTTTTTAATATTAAAGACATGATAATGCGTGAATTGCTGGAAGATAACATTATCAAATTAATACCAAATAAAACAGAGGAATAAGAGTAGAACCAAAGGAGGGGAGAAAAAAAAGCAAAATTTACTCATATTCTATCGTTTCTCTCCCTTGCTTTCTCTTCAACTCTCTCCTTCATACATTAGCCAACAAACCAAGCCGGGGACCCAACTCTGACGACATCGTCCAGTAACCATGGCAACCCCAGACCAACACTATTGAGTGACATGAAAAGCGATGATGCCGGTATTGGCATTAGTTGTTATCTGGCCACGATACTAATAATCTTACTTACCTTACCGAATGCCTTTTACTATCTCTCTTCTCCTATTCTCTCTCTTTCTTTCTATTTGCCTCTTCATCAATCTGTCACTCTATGTGTATCTAGTTGCTTTCTCCCTTCATTATTTTTCTCTCTTCCACGATCTTTCATCCCATCCCCCTCTCCCCCTGTCCCTTTCCCTATTCATCTATTCCTCTTCCTTTTCCCTTCCTCTCTCTCTTTCTCCCCCTCTCTCTCTCTCTCTCTCCCTCTTCTCTCCTCTTTCATTCAATCTCTCAATCCACCTTCATCATGCACCTCTCTTTTCTCTACTTCATACACTATCACACTCATACCATTTCTCTGTCTCTTTCTCTCTCTCTCACGCCCACACTCAATTTTATGTATTTAGCTCCCACCTCATCTCTCCAACATCCCAAAAAGTCTTCAACATATGGTTCAAAAGAAAGAAGGGTTTACTGCACTTTGTGGTACTTTAGCTTCTTTCTTATCACATCAATAGTACTTACAGTAAAAAGTAGTTGATTAATCCATAAAATAATGATATATATTTTTTATCATACAAAGCTAAGAAATCTAGGATACCACAGTAGGAAGTGAAGCTACACATTTTTCAGAAGTCTGAAGTCAAACTGCATGTAAAGTATATCCAGATAATCAATTGTCATTACTTTGGAAGAATAAATTATTCCATGGTTTTAATATAACTCATTAATAAGTCAAGGTGTAAAATCAAGAGTATTTGAACCAAAACACATTCTAGCGTTGAAGGCCTTACAAAAAAAAAAGAATACAAGAAATTAGAAATCATGCATAAATCTATTTTTTCTTCTTCAAAAGACGATGTTGAATGCCATGCAATAATATCATGCATGATAAAATTATAACGAAAGAAACATCTTTTCACATCTGGGAAATAAGAGATACAATAAAGCTACATTAAATATTCGAAAGGATGCAATTAATTGAAACATTAATTTATTCTCTTTCTGTCACAGGGTCTAGGTTAATTTCCACAAATTTTCAAAAAGATAAGGAGGCTTTTCATAAGATAAAATATGATTATAAAATAGTTAATAACAAACTACATACGCTAAGACATCTATACTCACAATGGACTTATAATCCAGGCCAGCGGAGATATACTTCACAGCTCTTTTCTGTAAATACCCTAAACTTTAATTATACCCTCTATCCTACCCCTACCCTCTCGACACATACACAGACACAAACACAAAACACATCAATAGAACTCTCGCCCACGCACCTCTGAATTCATGGTTCCTTTGCAACATTCATGTGTTGTACAGCCTACGCAATAAAAGATATCTAGCTCAGGGCAAAGGGAAGAGGATGGAGAGAGAGAGAGAAAGCAAGAGAAAGCCAATTTTGACATCACCTGGTTGCTATGGTAACATGTGACCTACATCACATAGTGACAAAGTGCGTGGGAGTATCCTCCACTGTCCATAATGACAAATTTCTTTTCATCTTCTTCTCTCTTTTTTTTTTCCCACCGTCGCCGATGTGTGCTTTTCTTTCTCTCTTCCTCTCTCTGTGCGCTGACAAGAATGTTTTTACGCTAGATACTCTTTCAATCAACTAGCCCTGTTTTGGTCCGTATGGTATCCTTGGGACTCCAACGTCCTTCCATGAAATCATTGAAAATTATCATTACATCAAGTCTCAATTCACCTTCTCACCGAATGAAGACATAAATCGCAATATTGCTGCATCCTGATTTCATAATGTCTTTACCTAAATGATCATCTTGTACTTAAAATATATCAAAGATATCCATTTAATTATCTTGCATTCTATTACCTTATGTAAAGTATTCTCACATTTTAGAACACTTCCATCTTTTCAATGCTACTTTCCATATGTTTACATGCTGCTGCTGCTCAAATTTGATAATAAACCTTTTTAGATAATGTGCAATTTCATTTAATTAAAAATAATACGCATTAAATAATCACATTCACTTTTTAAGACGAGTTAACAATTTTTCTATTTTTAAGTGCATTTTTAAAAGTATTCTGCCTGTACAAAGCATACATAGCTATCCCTCCACCATATCTCCAGCATTAACTTTACATACAGTATTAGATACATTTAGATAGCACCATATGCACAATTTTATAATAAAAGTAAAATACTTATCACAATTATATTTGTTTTCACTAAGTTCCCATCTACTTAAGATTACGTTTTGTCTTCTCTCCCTGCATTTATTCTCCTATTTTCCTAAACAAAACTGCTCTTTCAAAATGTACGTATCCCTCCAATTTACCTTTTTATTATTTCTTGATACATAATTTCCATTCCCTGGTTTTTCTCCTTCTATTTTTTGCAATATTTCAGAATTATTGTCTATTTCTAACATTCCTTCTCATAGTGGAAGATTTGTGATTTTTTTTGCTCAAATATATATTTGTACATAGTTTTTTTTTTTTACCTTAGCCTTATATTAATGAGGAATTTCTTTCATTACATATTTGCCAAAGAATTTTGTTTAAAAAAATATTAAAAGAAATAGAGAAATACCATGAAATAAATGCTTTTATGAATATTTTCAGGGGAAAAAACACACCATTAAAAGTGTATTTGTTTGTACCATTCTTTTTCCATTGTGTGATCTTCCCCTTACTCAAACCATTTTTCCATTCTCCACTTGCCATCACATTCCCTACTTTCTCTTTTATATTTTATTCATTACAATCCCTTTACTTGTCTCTTACGTTCACTCCATTATCATTTCATATTTTCTTGCTGCCATCTCATCTTTCCATATGATTGATGTGTGCAAGGCGCTGGCTGTAGACGTCATATAGCATTGCATTAGCACCGCAAAACGGCACTCCATCAGTGCAGAAGCACGGCCTTGCTGAGCTTGAGCAAACACAGAGCTGCAATTCAATCCCTCAAACTTTTGCCATCACAATGTTACAGTATCTCTATAAAATGTCTCTTCATTTCTGCACAACACCTCAAGACCGTCAGCCCCCCTCCGGTCATCGATACATGGTCATGGGAGAGAGGAGTGGCCACCAGGCACAGGCCTGGTTAAGAGTGGGTTGCTACAAAACAAGAATGTGATCGACCAGGACACAAGGGTTGCTGCACTCTGCTAATGGTTGTCTTAGGATAACGACCATTGTGGCCATGAATTTGTGACGTTTACAAAGAATTCAGCACAGGACACTAGCCTGTAGCTCGTGCATTCAGTTGATGCTTGATTATGATGGATTTGCAAATGATTAAATAGACTGAAAATATGGCAATCATCAAAAGAAAATCTATTAGCTTAATATGCAGAGTTAAGAGTTCATATTTTCATTCTTTTTAATATTCTGCCTTACGTATTTATAATAGACACTACCAATTTTTAAGCTACTGATGAGTAATAAATATCATAAAGAAAAAAGCGCATAAAAATCTCGTCTACCAACCTACTTATATCTTGTTTAAAAATATCAATACAATATGAAATTAATCATTCCAATCTTCAAGAAAAATAAGAATAAAAAACTAAGTTAAACATTAAAAAAAAATATCTGTGCCATTGAGAACGTTAATATAACTTTCTTACTTTTTTGTATCCTCAACATTTCTTATAACAGGCCAAAATCCTTGAGCCAATTGACACAAGGAAAAAATGTAATTTCGATTTGATCAAGACAAATGATGCATGTGACCAAATAAATTGCCTCAAACAAAACATTCATCAGTTCCTTGCAAGCGTTGTTAAAGATATTAGAATTTGAGAAAAACAGATGCAGAAGAAGATTAGAAAATGCGCGAAGGAGAGAAATGACGACAGGAATCGTCCCAAGTTTACAATTTCGGTCAAGGTTGCCTGAAAGACGTTAAGCAAAGGTAGCCAGAGCATGGGGGTCTGCAGCGCTAGTGACGCAAGATTCCTGTTAATGAGTTTTCAATGTGTACTCATTGTCTCGTTATGATAATGAGCAAGTTTTGCCATCAGGGCTGATTAGGGAGATGAAGATAGAGAGACTGGTAAAATGTCAGAGAGAGCTGGGGAGGTGCAAAGTAAAATGCTTGAAGGGGGTGCCTCGGGATCAAACTGCAGGTGACAGCATGTAGAAACTTTTTTTATATGATAAGATGGTGACTTGTTTTGGTTAAATAGTATGGAGCATCCAAATGCCCTGTTTAAATGCTCCAAAGAGAGTAGAAAAAGTACATGCACATATTGTATGCATTCATTCTTGAATCTGATGACCAGGGGCCATATTCTGAAATCGTTCTTATCTTAAATTCGTTCTTATCTACGTCATTTTCCTAAATCGGTATTCTGAAAACGTTCTTATCTTTCTTCGTAACTTTCTTCTTATCTTCTGCCTAGTTGACCCCACCCACAAGATTAAGCGCGTAATATTACTCTAAACACGCGCCCTATGATTTGGGATCTATTCTGAAAATCTTCTTGTCTTAAATTTGTTCTTATCTTTCCCCGTATTTGAGAAGATATTTATGATAGGGGTGGGGCTATTATGTCTCACATAGCTTTGAATTTGCTTATCAACAACTGAATAAAATGTGCTCGACAAGCAAAAAGGAGACCATACTTTATTAAAAATGCCAAAGAGAAAAGTTTTATGATAACTGCCTCATAAAATTAGAAATATTAATTTATCAAAGAATAGCCCACATGTTTCATTTGAGCGCGTAGCGCAATTGCAGCGCACAAGATATCAACTACGCAGAAGGGCGAAAGTTGACCCTTGGCTATGATGTTAGAGACATTGTTATTGGTTGATTTCCTTATATCATGTTTAAATGATTGATCAAGGGACCAAAATGGGCGTGATAGAAGAGAAGAAGAAGACAGTCCTACAAGAGAAAAGATTGTGTAAAGAAGACTTTCAGAATACGTCTTAGGAAAGATTTTAGCGCGTTCCTAACTAGCAAAGATAAGAAGAAATTTAGGAAGAAAGATAAGAGTACCGAGTACCCCCCAGGGTAATAATAATATCATGTCATGCAGAGCCAAGAAGTACAATTCATAATTAATGGATAGCCTGGATAAAGCATACTATGAATTCAAACACACTCATATTTCAATCTACAATACAAATCTGGAGCCTACGGAAGCTCTAAGTTATTCATTCAAAATTGTTTCTATTCTCCCCTTTGAAATTTGTCAGGAAAGCAGAGAAACTAGGATTAAACTAAAATTAAATCAATTTTGTGATGTGTTAGGGGTTTTACACAATGCTTCCCTTTTGAAAATTGAGGTAAGTGCAAAACCTTACATATTTTCATATTTACTATTTGAATAATTAAATCAAAAATAAAAACAGAGAAGAGTTCTTTCTTTCTTTAGTGCTTTTCCAATGAAACATGTTCCAATAAACAGATATATTAAAACAAAAATCTTATTAAACCTCAAAACTTAAAGTTTACTCAATTGTTATGTACAGACATAAAAGAGCAAAATATGAATATTTACAACAATTTATACATTATAATGCAATAATATAAGCACAACAAACTTATTTTTTAATTACCTATATATGTAAAACAAAAAAGAATATTATCATGTATAAAGGAGGTGGCAGTGAAAATAGGTTGTTTTTGTGTTATTGGTGATTGGATGGATGATGTTATGCTGTGGTGATTGTAAGTGCGGTGATGTGTGTCCAATTCACACTTGGCTGCCGATGGTATGTGCCGAGATAGGCAACTTACACAATTTCATGTATCATAGACCGCATACCAAAGTAGACAGATGGGACACCACTTAAAGAGAATCTTCAAGTTTCAGGAAAAGTGGGAAAAGGTAAGATTATTATTCACTTTTTCATAGTTCAGGAAAACATTATTAAAGAAGAACTTTTGAAATCGATCATCTTGAGATGTATCCATTGATTTGATTTATAGATATTAAACAGCTAACTTTCCTTGTTATAAATCTAAATGAATAAATATATTTGAAATATCCCAAAATTTTCCTTCCCATAATATTAATAATTAGCACTTGAAACAACAGATTGATTAAATTTAACAGTAATGAATAAAAAAAAAAAATTGCAATAATAATAATAGGACTAATAACAAGAATAATAATGACAACAAATAATGCGCCTTATTTACCAAGGGGAGCCGCTTCAGTGTTATAAACTCCCATAGGGCCCTGCAATGACATAGAGCTATTATTATCCCGGTTTATTTAATTCAGGCATACAAGCATACAATTCTATTGCACATGTTCTCCTCCCTTATAAATATTCCAGCAGGCCCTTCATAATGCTCAATGCTAAATTGACCATACTAGTCACTTCTAACTGGTCTCTAATCACCCCTGGGTAGGGTGCAGCAAAATGTAAATACATTTCTTGCTGAAGGAACTCAATTCCATGAAAGGGATTCAAACTTGTAACCCTCTTTTTGAAAGGTGAGGGTGAGAACCAGTACCCTTGGATGGTTTCGTGATGGTGACAAAACTCTATTCAAATTGGAACATATCTATTGAACATTTAAAAGTAAATTTAATATATTGTATAAAACATCCTCAAAAGAACATAAATTAAACCTTGAAAAGAAGTTCCCAACATGTTTTAGAGTGTTGTTAATGTGAAAGCCCCCTGGTACTGTTCATTCCCCTCTGCATGGTAATTGATACATGAAATATTCATGTGTCAAGTCTGACTACACTAATAGGCAATGAAAATCAATTGCTTCTCTCACTCCCAAACAACATGAAAATAAAACTGTTCTTCTAAATTCAGTGGAGAATACTTCACATAATTCTGGATCAAATCGTGCTTCTCATGCTACAAAAAGAACTTGTGAAATGATAGAAGAAGATTGTCAATCATTGACATTTATAATTACTCATCATCAGATCTCGAGAAATTTCATAGTAAATAGTGTAGTATTTCATTCAAAGTGATAAAATTACAATCTGTAAAAATGTCTGAAATTCTGTGAATATCAAAAAAATATTTGCTTTTACATTACAGGAATTTTAATCATTTTTTGCTGAAACATATAGCTCTGGCAACAAATGTTTTGGTCCTAATTATTCGATAGATGTAAGGTTAGGGTAAGTATTGTGATAGGGTCTATGATTTATATTAACGTGAGGATTAGGATTAGGTTTGAAGTTTAGCTCACTGTGTGGATTATATATTAAATAAATAACGAGAACTGCTGAAACTACTTATCCAATAATGGAGAGCTGTGGAGTAAAATGAAGTAAAAAAAGAGCTTGAGCTTTCGATCCTAGCAAAATCTTAATCATAAGCAAAATGACCTAGAATTTGTCATTTTGCTTATGATTAAGATTCTGCTAGGATCGAAAGCTCAAGCTCTTTTTTGACTGGATTATATATTGGAGTTATTGACATCAGAATAAATGGTATGGAAACAAGCCGTAGTCCTGAGTAGACATGAATTCTTTTTCATCAGTGCAATTACTTTGTATGTATAACTCCCTCCCCATTAGAAAAAGAAAATAATTAATAAGTGATAACTTTACCAAGTTAATTAAAAAAAACCATCAATATAAAAGCCACAATAAAAATGATAAACAAATAAATAAATAAAAAAATAGATAAAATGAGAAAAAGCTTGTCCTTCATTTAATAAAACCTTATCATCTGCCACTTATCATTTTTCAGTTCTGGAACCATTTCAGGAGAAAAATCTTAATAATATCAGAATGGGCAGCTAACCTTCACTATTCTGCAAACTTTGACCAATGAGCTAGAAACCTTTGATTTCACGCCAGAAAACATAGCCAGCATTTGGATCCTCCAGAAGCCAATAAATAGGCCTCTAAATCCTAAATTTACTCCCGGAGATGATCAGAACATGCTATTCGAAACGTTGAGAGTTGGTAGGTCCTTTTCCGGACCATGCATATTTGCAAAAGAGAAAGCCTTTGAATCATCAATGAGTGAAACCTTCAAGCAATATAATGACAGAAAAGGTAGCAACATTTTTAATTTTCATGACTACTTAAGTCTGTGCTTATTATGTAAAACTCTATTTAAATATGCATATTGGTTATAGAAGTCAAATGAGTCGACATAATTCCATATGCTGTTAAGCTAGAAATACGGATCTGGATTTGTCCTTTAAAAGAAAACCTAGTGAAGGGTATGAAGTCGATGGGGAGACTAATCAAGGGACTGTCATTACAAGCTCCACACCTGTTCTATTCATTGGTTAAGGACAATTAATCCTCCGACACATTGGCAGTAAACCAACATAGAGGGCTCTTCAAAAGGCAAAAACTCACCAGACTGGACGTTCTTTTTAACATGACCTTAATTGGGCATGAGAGAATTTAGCCAACGTTAATGATCTAAATATAGAATCTCTCAAGGTTCGTATCAAATTTAAATGGAGCATGCTTGTGATGTGTGATGCTTTCCTTGCCATGCACATCAAATCATCTCCCATTATGCATCATTGATCAAAGGAATATTCTTTAACTCTTCATTTTGTAGGTAATATAGACGATAAGAAAGCTTATTTCTGCAGAACATATTTGATGACTTTTTGAACATCTATTAAGAAAGTAAATATTGGCATGGTTAATCAAGTGCAATAATCTGGAAAACATGTTTTCAGATCATCAAAATCTTATTTGACAAAGATACAAGAGACACAATCTCCATTGCAGCAAATGTGTATGAAATATGCAATTAATGAATAATTAGTTCACATCTAATCAAGATCTCCTACCATTACAGCATATCATAGAGAAGGGTTATCTTTTGAAATGATTTAATAATATTTCATAAATTCATGACTGAATAAAAGGTCTATGTTGCAAGATTTTTGTTAATGAGAAAACAATTCTGCCAAGATAGATAACTCATAATGGATAGCAGTTCTTCACTGTCGGCCATCACTTATCTTTTCATATATTCATGTTTCTGTAATCTAATCCTGTTTTAAGTGTCTATCAAATGCACTTTTTACATGTCTTTGCTAACGGTAGTTAAACTCAAGCTCCATTTCCATGACCATTGATGGACGATTCCTTTCCATTCTTTTTTCTAGCAGTTATTATCAAGCTCTGTTACTCCCCATCACTTCAATATTCTGTCTATTAATTTCAAGGGTGTAAGTTTTGAGGACTTGTGGTACTTTTATGATTTTATTCAAAATCCTGTTGCACACCCATTGGGTGACTTCAAGTACGGTGTGCAGTGTTGGTGTTGGTGTTGAGAGAGCAGATCGGCCCGTGAACCGAGCTCGAACACCGGTGGTCGGTTTACAGAAGCCATACGATCGCCGTTTCAATTGCTCAACACCAGCCTCAGTGTCACGTGACATTACACGCGCTTTCACAAAGCCTCGCAAAAAGCTAGACGAAATAATTTTCGGTCAGAAATTCTCAAATTAATCTATTTTAAGTCATACAAATTGTGTAATATTTTTTTAAATCCAGAAGGAAAGATACGCACAGATAAATTTAAAAGCTTAAAGGCATACATAAAATCAGACCATGCAAAAGTCTTGGGTGGAAACGTGAATAAATTATGTAAAATGTATAGATGGCTCATCGTTTTTGTATTTTAAATCAGATGTGTCTTTCTTTCAGGTAGGTGGATGGTATCATGAGATAGGAACAGTACATCTGGATGCTCCAGGAGAACATCTAACAATCAACAGAAAGACTTTGTCATGGGCCTCACTGGAACTTCCAAGATACCCCCTCAAAACACATTACCTAGGAAGACAAGAGTTAGTCTCAGGACACCAAGGTAGATGTTTCAGTTGCCAAGCCAAAGCCATAACCTGAATATGTGTAGAAAACTTACAGCAAAGGCCATTGCAAGAAAACAAACCAATTTTCATAGACCAAAGAGGGGTTGTGCTAAATTCCAGTCTTAAAAATGCAAGAGCATAGAATTATACAGGAGATGTAAAGGGATTGGTCACAGAGGTATGACCTTTTTTAACATGCACATTTTCATATCTTGCAAAATGAAACAAACATATGATGGATATTTCATCCCATGTGTAAAATCTTTCTGTGTAACTACTTGAGGAATAAATCAAATCTCCAAAGATATACACTTGAAATGAGAAAAAAATGTGTCAGGAGTATTGCTAGTTTGGATCACAATAGTATGTATTTTATTATAGATAACACAGATTGAAACACAAATATGCTCTACGCTGCTAAGATTGATTTATTTTACATGTAAGTTGAAAATTACATATTTTTTAGAAATGCATGTAATGCAAATTGCCAGACTTTTACATTAATAAGAGCCATATATCACTTTGAGTGCTCTATAGAATGATATCTGACACCACATGCTGAGTTCCTTTCTGGGAAATAAGAGGCTGATCAACATACCAACTCCATCATCTTAATGCCCCACTCTCAGCTACAAGTGATTTACGGGTCCTTCTGGTGCAAATATATTTCCAAAAATTTAAGATTCAAATAAAGATGACAAACTTTCAACCAAAAATGTGCAAGCCTTTCAATTTGGCTCCATAGAATAAAACAATCAAGGCCCCCTTTATTGGTAAAATAATGTCAATAAAACATGTCAGCCTCCCCCCCCCCCTCCTTCCTATAACAGAAGCCCCCTCGAAGGCATGATAATACCAGCGTAACATATTGAGGTTAATAATGAGACAGGTGTATGAAAACAATGAAATGGGTCATCTCAGTGGGAGGGAGAATAACATGAGAGAAAGACATCTATCAAGACTATATTGATGAAGAGGATTATAATGATCATCTTCCTCTAGGCTGGTAGCTAGGGAATTCAGGATGGTGGTATGAAGGGTAGCTGTTCTGGTGGTTATCAACATGGTTGTGCAGGCAATTAAGGTGGTAATGCTAGAGAGCTAAAATTGAAAGAAAGTTGCAGTTGATTAGCATGCACCAATCAAAATCATTGTGTCATATGGATATTATTAGGAATGCAGACTGCACACAAATGAACAAAAAATAACATAATGATGTTGTAATTGATTTCAACTTTGACATTGCGATAAGCACAATGACATACCAATAAAACTTATGTTAATTAAAAATTACTTCAATGCAATACCCTGCAACTGCCACTCATTTGTTTGCTACTTTGTAAATCACTGACAAATCAACCAATCCCCATCGTTTCCTATCTTTGGTGAGTTTTGGAAATAGTTGGAAATTATTTAAGCAAGGAATAAATGTTGTAAAACATCTTGTCATAATCAAACAAAAACTCCTAGTTCAAAAGAGCAAAGTTAATCAGCACTCAACCCCCCAAAAAATCTGTTTTGAGTAATAGTAACTTCACATCTTAGGATGATTTCAAACTTTTGATACAAACATAATGTAACGTTTAAAATCTGCAAAAAGACTCTTTGAGAATAAATAATGGAAGAGATATGATTCAAATTTAATATTATTAGCAATAAGAATAACAATACAAATTTTCTTGCAACAGAAGGGTCTAAATTCTTGAGGAAATGTGACTTTTCTGTCATAAAAGAGAGGGAGGGGGCTGGGGGCTGGAAAGGAATGCTCATCAGCTCCTGAAATAGGTAGAGTCAAATGAATCGAACGATTTCAAATTAGTGATATATCTTATTCATAACATTTCCAGCTGAATGCTTGGCCAGAAAGAGTTCAATCGAAGTGCAGACACATACCGCAATGGCCTCTATGTATCACAGTATGGCATTGGAGAGGCTACAGGAAACTACATTAACATGCACTCAATGCATGAAGACAATATTTAACCCTTTATTTACCACGTGTCATTGACTGCAAGAACCAGTTATCTTTTGTGTATAAATAATGCCTTAGAGGTACTACTTGGACTTCTATGACAATACAATTACATAAAAATAAGAATTATTTACTTAATCTAGAAGACCATGCATTACATTTTTAATGAAATCGCCAAGTGTAAGACAACTGAAAATATGGTGTAATCCTCTTATACAAAATATGAATAACGGATTGAATGAAATATGTTGCCAAATTTTAGTGTAAGCTTAATAATTTTATAATTCAATTTTTTTAATATCAATAAGTGGGGGGAAATTCAAATGATGAACAAATTCATTTAAATGGAGTTTTATCTCCAATCAATAATGAACCCCATTTTATATTAAGACAAACATGCCCTTACAATAATCAAATCACACAAAGGGGGTGTTTAGCAAAGTATATATTCATGAAAGAATTCACAAAGGACATTAAAGAGATGGTTAAGTAGTGATATGATATTTGGAATAGAATAGGGGAGAGTAGGTGTGAGTGAAAAGAAAATTGAATCTTTGGCTTTTTCTGTCTTGCAATAAGTGCTTAGATAGCTTCAAGTGAATTTTCACACTGATAAGTTTTATGGGAAAGTAAAGTTATGAAGTGTGTCATTGGATGTTTATAGTTTATAAGATATTACAAGTGAACCTTATCCCGACATTTTCTATTCATTTTTCATTATTGCATCCCTAGGGCTGCAATTTCATAACTTTACTTAGTGTGGTAGTCCTATATCAATGAGAGATTTAGCCCTATTGGGCAAGAGCAAGCATAAAAAGCAAGTGGGTTAAGCTTGACCTCAGGTGCTTGGTAGGTCAAAGACATTAAACATGTGACATAACATGGAAACAGCATTACAGCCAGCCTCCCCCTTCAAAAAAATAAAGGATTGAAGGGTTCATCTGATTTCGAACAAGTTGGTGGTTTGAAGTGATCTTATATTGATTACAACTAAGGATACTCATCTTGACAAGGCAAATTTAATCAAGTATTAAAACTGGCTAAAATGTAATGCATTTAGCAACCACATACTTTTCAACTCCAGCCCAAGCAGAAAGCAGGACATGGGACCAGTGTAATATCAATAGTACCCCCCAAAAAACAATTTTTAAAATCTTTATTTGCTAACTGTTCTGTTATTGATTTTCTCTCAAAATAATTAGGCACTTATTATTAATCTATGGGTTTGAACATTGCTTTCTGTGCAAATTAATTTTTTTTTATCATTATGAAAACAGATATAATTCTCAATAAAACTATCACAAAATTTG